>CATIWR010571128.1:0-15145 GCA_949677035.1 Omphalea diandra | reverse complement strand
GGCTGAAGAGTCTGGCTTAGGGTTAGACCTTGCCTCGTCAGTTAAATTGGTTTACGTTAAGTATTTGGATTCCTTAGAGAAATGGTTAGGGAGAGTTTTTGATGATAAGGGTTTGAAAACAAAATCAAGTGATAGCGGAGTAAATGCGATGATGGAGTTAGGGTCTGAGTTTAAGGATTTGTTGTCGGAGTTACCAGAGTGGAAATCTGTGTCGAATGTGAGTGCTGAGGTGGATTCTAATGGGGATGAGAAGTGCATTATTGATGATGAAGAATCTGTGCATATAGATACTGAGAAGAGGGCTGCTGATTTTGTTGAAGTTGGTAAATTAGGGTATGATACAGTAAAGAGTGACTCTTTTCCTGATGGGGACAAGAAATGTGAACATGTTCAGGAAAACCTACAATCCAGTTCAACAAATGTGAAGGTGTGCGATGATGATGAGGTGAGGAGTGTGGTGGCGGAAGTGGATGAGAGCAAGAACTGTGATGATGGTGGTGAAAATGATTGTGTGGTATCAGATCCAGATGCTGTTGAAGAATTCAATTCTTCCCGTAAGAGGAAAAGGAAGTCCACATGTAGAGTACTAAAGTGGATTACTGGGGTTGCAAGGAATCCGTGTAATCCTGTAGTTGATCCAATACCTGAGAGGTTAAAATGGGAGTCCTACGGGAATCAGGAATTATGGAAGCAAGTTTTGTTGGTTCGGGAAGCATTATTTCTGAAAAAACCAATTGATTCTGGTGTTGAACAATCTGTTTGGCAGGTATTATTGAGTTGCTAAATGTTGCCTGCTACTCCTGGTAAACAATTGATTGAATGGATACTTTCTCTTCCATACATGGAATTGTTTGTTGTCCTCGTCATAATTCATGCTAAAAGTTAAGACTATTTTTATTATGCATCTACTTGTGCCAATGGTGATGAGATTTTATGACTTAATTTGGATACTGGTCAGCAATAACTTGTGCAGCTTAAATCATAATGCCACAAGTGCAGTTTCCTGACATCCTAAGAATCAGACAGTTAATGTTTTATTTAGGTTTCTCAGCTTCATATTCATTCGTCACTAAATTCAAAATTTGTTTATTAAGTGTTGTGCTTCATCTTGGTCTATGTAGGGGCATATCACTATTTTCATTTTGTGCTGGCCATTGGCAAACATCTTTTTCTAACAATCAATTTGATGGCGATGCACATTTCACCAATGCTAGAATCATAGAAGAAACCCTGCTTGTACAGCTAATATAAAATCATAGTTTCAACAATGATGGATACAACTCTAAAAATTAAAACTTTTTTTCATCTAGGATTCTGATAATTATCTTCATCTTTGTTTTTTTTTTTTTTTAACTTTTAGGGTTGTTCTGTCTTTTACAACCTTGTATTTTTCTTGTGCATTAACATCTCAATTGTTTCAGAAGTAATAGAAATATCATTTTGATTTATTCTTTTTTTTTTTTGTGAACACAGAATGAACTTTTGCAGTTCAAGTTCCATGATTACTGTCAGTGGTTTTCTTTTTCTTTTAGCCATTGTTAACTTACCACAATCCGTCCATTGGGTAGATTATTTACTTCTTTATGAGCAGAGGTTTTTTGGTACTTTTTCATGCACCTGTATATCCTGCCTATGGAAAAATCTCTACATCGTATTATATGCTGCACCCACTTAACTATACAAACATTTATTTTTATCTGTTTGATATTTTGACTGGCTGAATGAACTAGCATTAGAATGTGCGCATAGACTATAAACTTCTTTTATTTGTACACCTAATTGGCTACATATTGTAAGTTATGTTATTTTCCACTTCGTAGAAAAATCGGAAGATGCACCCTTGCATATACGATGATCATGTTGGATATGCTTACAATTTCAGAGAGAGATTAAAATGTAACAAGAAGCTGCAACAAGAAAAAACCCAGGGACAGGCTTGTTCACAGCTATCTTCCTCAACCACTGGAACTTACTCAGATGCTTGCATGAAAGGGATCTCTCATGTTGATTCTTCAACTGAACATTCATTGTTTGACCTTCCAGTAGAAAAGACTATTCCTCTGGGCCCAGATTTTCAAGCTGAAGTACCAGATTGGACTGGGGTGATTTCTGAAAGCGACTCCAAGTGGTTTGGGACACGGGTTTGGCCACCAGCAAAAATGGATTACAGATTAGTTATTGAAAGGGAACCTATTGGTAAGGGAAGGCAAGGTTCATGTGGCTGTGAAGTACCCAAATCTGCAGAATGTGTAAGATTTCATATTGCTGAAAGAAGGATAAGAGTGAAGCGTGAATTGGGGGTAGCTTTCCATCATTGGAGGTTTGATAAGATGGGTGAAGAGGTTAAACTTACATGGAAAGAAGGAGAAGAAAAGAAGTTCAAGGCTATAGTGCGGTTGAATCCTCCATCCCTCGACAAATGTTTCTGGGATGAGATATTCCAAATTTTTCCTACCAAGAAAAGGGAAGATCTGGTGAGCTACTACTTCAATGTATTCCTTTTGCAGCGGAGGGCAAATCAGAATAGGTTTACTCCGAACAACATTGATAGTGATGATGATGAATCAGAATGTGGATTAGTAACTAATAGTTCTGGCCATGAAGTACCTAAGTCGCCAGGATCTCTCTTATATTCTGCAAAGAAACCTCGTAATAATGGTAGATGATTTCTGTTTGTCAGTGGAAGTGAATTGCTCTACTGAGATATGCTAGGCCGTTTTGTCCTTCTGCAGTTTTGATATTTTGGGCCTTTTCATGGCTATCTTGGTATAAGCATACCAAAAGTTTTTCACTGCCTTTGGAAAGCAGAAGTTTTGTGATTACAAATTCTGCATTTGATGATAATTCAGCGGATAGCATCCATGACATCTATTTTGGTTGGCGCAGCAAGCTGTAAGAGCTCAAGCAGTTTTGTGGCTCTTAATGCGCTTTTGGTTTATTTCCTTTCAGTTGCCAAGACATACTTCCTAATTCTCATTCATTCATGCAAATATGCCCTACGTCACATGCAGGTATCTTACACTTTATTTTCTTTATTAGGTTTTTGTGACATGGCTGAGTTGAACTGAATGCCTTAGGAATATACTGAAGTATCAATAGATTAGAAGGATATGGATACGAGAAAAGTAGTATTCTGTGATTCAATTTGTAGTCTCTCATAGTTATGGTACGTACACTTGATGTGGTGATGGTTTTAAATGGGATGAAAATGATCGTGTTTCAGCGTTTGCACTTGGAAAGTTTTCCATTTTATGCATTCGGTGTTTAGTTGTTTTTGTAGACGTGAAAATTATAAGAATGAAAAGTTATTTTGAATGAATGAAATTATATGGAGGTGAATATATTTTGCCCTTGATGCGCACGTGGCTTAACGTGATACAAGTAATTTGATTCTTTAACCCCATTACCTAGGAAGGGATTTGCTCAGAAAGGGGAAAAAATGTTCACTTGTTCTTTAAAAAATTTTTTTTTGAATTCAATCTAAATGCTCATTACTCAATTCAGCTTGATTATATTTAGTATTTTGAAAATCAGATTGGATCAATTACGCGGATAAAAAAAATTGAAAATTAGATGGTGGTTTGGTTTGGTTAATGGTAAAAAACTGATTAATTAAAATATTGGTTAAAATCAGTCAATCAGATTAAATCAGTTCAATTTAAAATTACGTCATTTTATAAAAAAATAAATATTTTTAGAAGTATACTATTTTATTAAAATTTAAATGTTAAAAATATTTTATTTATATTATAAATTTTTGCTGATCATTTTTTTAAAATTATTTTTATATATCTATTTTTTTTAAAAAAATAATACCTATTAAATTGGTTAAACAAGAAATAGATTAACAGATCGATTTAATAACTTGTCGAGTAATTGCAACCTGGCTGTGGTTGATTTTTTACTCAAGCCTACTGGTCTAGGGCTATATTTGATAAAAATCTGAAGCACTAGATCTTTATTCATTACTTCTCACATGTCAACTTAGGTTTTCTATTCATTTTCTTACTTCCTTTCACTTCCGTGCGCTCAATCCTTTTATAATGATGTGTTTGTTGGTCTATGATCCATGTGTTTGAACCATCTCAATTTCCATTTTCAACTTTTATTGAATTGGTGCCCCTTCCACTTAATCACAACATTCTCATTTCAGCTAATCTATTCTTGTGAATCTTTTTTTTTTTTTTTTTCCACCACTATTAATTGCTATTAACGATAACTAGTTGAATTGCAGTGCTGTAAAACTTCTTCAGCTTGGTATTTGTGATCACACAAAATTATTTGCAAACACTCCTTATAGCGTGCAAGTATATTGAACTTTTATCAACTGGAATTAGTTTATATTTTTAAAATATATTTTTTTTCATATTGTGATGGGATAACTTTTTATTGGTGACTGATGAGAATGGAAGATTAGTCGGAGAAGCCTTTTTTAGTGGTGTGGTCCTTGAGGATGAAATGATCGTACTTGTTAAATGGATGTGCTGGTGTACAATGTTTTAGGATTTTAAAGAACAGAAAAAAAAAGAAGGTAGATGTGGTTTTAATTGTTTTTGAACCAATAATCTTACACGGACATGCATATAGGATACTAAGAGATTTATAAGTCCATGGTTATGTGTCACTTTGGATAAGGAGAAAACATCTGTGGGAGTAATTCGGTCTAACATTAGCATGCTCATAAGCTTTTCATATTGAGGCAAATTTTACAAGCACATTGACATGTTAGATGCCATGGACATTTAACACATTAAGTTAGATACGGTGAGTTAGCTTGTGTAGTACATTATTACTGGTGGAGGGACTGGCTCTGCTATCAGACTAGGACTAGATTTGAATAGCTGAGAAATGTTTCTATAGGAGTCTTGATTGTGAGAAGAGGATATAGACTTGCTTTAAATGTGCAAAATAACAAAGAAAGAATGAGAACTTTGACAAATCGGCTGGTTGAATGGGGAGACTAAAACAAGAATTATTGAAGCCTCGTCTTGGCTTTATGTTCCATTGAAATGGTGGGCTTATGCTTTCTTTTAGTGGATTTGGTGCTTAAATGGAAGCAAAGTGGCCGTGAGAATGTTGAAGTCACATTTCAACTTACCTGGTGTGAAGAGAACAAAGAATTGCCATCTATGTGGTGGAAGCTAGGGGTGGTCCGGGTATGGAGTGGTTATTAAAAAATAACCGGTATCAAACTAAAAACTGGATATTTTGGAAAAACTGTAACGGATATCAAACTAAAATAAAGAAGTATCGATTACAAATTGAATTGGATTTTGATCCGATTCAGTTTGGATATTCGGGACTTTAGACTATATTTCACGAGTGTTTTTAACTTCATAGAAAATTACTCAAAAATTTCATTAGAGCAAAAGTAAATCTGGAAAAAAACCCCCCTCTTATCAACTAATTTTTATTGACAATTGGGTTTGAATCTGCTGAGAGTACATGGCCTCGGCTGCTAGGCTCTAAGTAAATCTGTTTAAACAAATTGGAAAAGAAATTGATCTCCAATGTTAATACACATACAAATAAAATAAGTACACATGCATGTAACATCAGTGTATATATATATATATATATAGGTTTATAGGTTTTGGATCTCGGTTCGGCTATGGATTGGTTGATTGGATCAATTATTCAGAACGGATAACATAAATATCCAATACCGTATTGAAATATTATTTTCGATTTGGTTATTTTTAGATATTTTTAGTGCTTTTTCTTTTTGGATATTTTTTTATCTGATTCGATTTCATATATCTGAGATTCATGCTCACCCCAATGGAGACCTTTCTTTTTTCCGAAGGATAATGGCAATATCTTTTGAGAGTGAAAAATGCACTCGTACTTCACCTAAATTATGCCAAGATGGGTGGCGTGTCGTCCTTGACAAGTTGGCTTTCCTTGGATACGTTTTGGTTTATGTTGAAATATATTAATAGCATATTTAGTTACATTAAAAAATAAAAAATGAAGTCTAATTTTTTAAGATGGGTACGTTAAGATTTGATATTTTTATTATAAGATAATTATTAAATTCAAACTCTCTAAAAAATCAATCCATTAAATCCAAAACACCACATAGGTAAATAATTATATAGACAATTTTAATAATAAATATTGGGGTTCAACCCATACATTACGATATCAAATAACTATAATGTAATTCATATCACTCGTGACGAATAAAATAATTTATTATTTTTATTTTTCTAACATAACTAAATTATTTACCATTTTGATTTCATATCAAAGATCATCAATTATATTAAACAAAAATCTACAAAAATAAGCAAGAGCGTAATTCTCTTAAACTCAGAATTAGTACACTCTTCAATTCAACTAAACACCAACAATTTTTTCCGTTGTACACTAATAAAAGAAGTCATAAATGGCTTGGCCTCCTTTTACCAGCATCTGTCCTCAATTTTTTTTTTAGGATTTGCCCAACCAACACTTCTATCATTATCACTTTCATTTTCATTTTTGTTTTGCTTTAAATATAGAGTTTGTTACTATAAATCTTCTGACATTTGTCATATTTTATTTAACATACTTAAATAAGTCATCTCTCATTTTTCAATATCATACTAAATCATTCATTGTGGTTGCTTTAAAAAAATTTTTTATTAAATTCATATAAATGTTAAAATAACTTTTTAATATAACGAAATAAATGTGAGAGATAGTTTACTATAATGTTATGAAAAAAGAGAGATAACTTGGTTAAATATGACAAACATTAGAGGGTTCAAGATGATTAACACAATAAAATACAAAAATCACTTTGACTAAATTATTTTGATTAATAGAAAAATTATATTTTTAACATTGAAAGAACTTTTTAATATAATGAAACAAATGTGAGAAATGATTTAGTATAATTTTGAAAAATAAGAGATAATTTAGTTAAATATGACAAATATCAAGAAGTTCAGAGTAATTAACCCTTAAATGTAAATAAATTATCTAATTCTTTAACATCATTGAATCAAAGACTATTAAATGCATTAGTATAATTTTATGAAAAAGGAAGAATAACTTATTTAAATATGACAAACACTAAGGGGTATAGAATGATTAATCTAATAAAATACAAATTTCACTTTTGATCAGATTTTCTTTGACTAATGAAAAAATGATATTTTTAATACTAAGAAAACTTTTTAGTGTAATAGAACAAATATAATCAATGATTTAGTATAATTTTAAAAAATAAAAAATTACTTAATTAAATATAATAAATATTAAGGGGTTCAGAGTAATGAATCTTTAAATATAACTAAATTATCTAATTCTTTAACATCAATGAATCAAAGGTGTAGGCAAAAGTCCTTCACGGCAACAATTATAGGCTCTTTGTTCTTAGAAAGAGAATCAACCTTTTTTGTAATTTCTCTCTAAAGTCTCTCAACCTAGTTTTTAAATCTTTTTTTTTTTTGGGACTGCTGCTCACTTTAACCAGATTATAGGCTATAAACTTTACTTTTGATAAGATTCTCTTTTACTTACTAATGAAAAAATAATATTTTTAATATTAAATTTTTTTTTAATATAATAAAATAAATATGATAAATTAGTTAGTATAATTTTAAAAAATAAAAAATGACTTAAATAAATATAGTAAATATTAAGAGAGTCGAAATAATTAACTCTTAAATATAACTAAATTATCTAATTCTTTAACTTCAATGAATCAAAGGCTATTAAACGCATTAGGCAAAAGTCCTTCGCAGTAACAATTATAGGCTTTTTGTTCTTAGAAAGACAATCAACCTTTTTCGTCCTTTCTCTCTAAAGTCTCTCAACTTAGTTTTTGAACCCTCTTTATTTTGGGACTACCGCTCACTTTGTTTAGTTGGCAACAACCCTTTTTCTTTTTCTTTTTTATTTTTTTATCAATTTCTTTATAAATAAGTGATTTTCTTTTATATCTGTAAGTGTATTTCATTCTCATGTATTAGATCTGATAATTATCATATTCACTTAGTGAAATTTATAATATTTTATTAGTTTTATTTCAATTGCTCTACAAATAAGAGGTTTATATTTAGGAGGTATTTCATCTTTGTCTTAGCCCATTTACTGTGCATGGAGATCTTCATAAGTAAGATGAGCTCTGCTTATGCCATCATGTTGCGGATGGGAGAAGAATTGTAGCATGATATGCTTGGCCCTTCAACCCTTTTTATCACCCATATCGAGCAATCTTAAATACATCGGTAGATGAAAAAAATTTGCTATTTCTCCAACCTAATATTTAGGAGCTTGTTATTTCTTTTTTTCAAGTATTTATTTCAGTAAACATAGATATACTAAATATTTTCTATTTTCAGTGACCATGATTTTCGCTTTATGATTCTACTTACTGTACGTCTGTTTATGATAATAAAATATTAATTTGTTGTTATTCAAAAAAAAAAAAAAAAAAAACCTCTTAGACTGAAATCTATCAAATATAGTGGACAAAATTTAATAACTTCTTCCACAAATTATTATTATTATTATAAAGTTGACTCTATTCAATACTACAGGAATATAAACTCAATTAGAAAAATTTTAAAATAAAAATTATACACATTATAAAAAATAATTCTCTTGAGAAATAATTCTCTCAAATAAAATAGAAAATTTAATCTTTGACTTTCAAAAGAAAATTCTCTATTTTGACTCAAAATTTCTCAGTGATACATTGCTCAAACTCTTAGATATTTTTTTTTATGATCAATTTTTCATGTTTGACGTTAAATTCTTCAAATCATTAAGTCTTCAATATTTTTTTAGGGTAACTTATTTCTACTTCAAAAAATATTTTTATCATTAATTTACTTGATATTGCATCAAGAATTGCATTTTAATTATAACTCTCTATAAAATTTATATTATTCACCCTCCTAATAGAGCGTTGTCCACCAATATTATCTTTTAATTATTATCAATCAAATCATATAAGATAACCATTAAGTTTAAAGCTCTCTAACAAAAAAACTAAGTCACTAAATGTATATAAAACCAAATAACTCTAATAAAATTCATGTTACTCATAATAAACAAAATAATTCATCTCTTATTTTCCTTTAGGTATAATTAACTTATCTACTATTTTTAACATCCATATCAGATCATCAATTGCACTGGCAAAAATCTACAACAGTCATCAGCTTTTATCACTAATAAGTAAAATCTGAACATTTTTTTATACAAACACTTTTAATTATAGAATTAGCTTTTTTCAATCTTATTTAAAATTAGTTAAGAATGAATAACTCTAAATAAAAACTATACAACACAAAAACTTCTTGAGAAATTTTTTTGTCAAACAATTTTTTTTTTTTTTTTAAAAAAAAGGATGAATCTTTAACTCTTATAAGGAATTTGAGTGACCCCTTAATGATCAAAGCTTTTGGTTAGTTTCAAATTGGGTTTTAATTTTATCAAAGTTATATCATCGTAAAAAAGCTCACATATATTTGGATAAAACATATGGCCAAAAAGAAGATTATGGTACAAAATTATCCATAATGGAGGGTATATACGTTTATAAAATATTTAAGCTAATTATAAGAAGCCTGTGGTGACCATAAATAATATATGTTTCTGAAGTACGTGTGGCTTCAAACCTATGGCCTTAAGTTGAACTTGTCATGTTGAATATCGATTGCTGTAGTTAATAGACTGCTGCTACGGCTTTACCAAGTTGGTTTTGATATATGTGTGAGTATTACATTTGGATTGATAATTTCAATTGGAGTAAATTTGTCAAAATTATTAGTAATAATTTTGGAATTCGAGAAGTGGGTGAAGCTGCCTCAGCCTGTTAGGCATGTGACATGAAAATTATAAATAACGTTTAAGTCCCCACAAACAAATAACAAGGTACTGATGAAATGCACCTTAATTCCTTTTTGGTGGTCAAATAAGTCTGCTCCACGCTTGCTTCAGAAGTTGGGTTCCTTCTTTTACTATATCCTATAAATTGCTCTATTTATTCACCATTTTAAACAGAAAATGGAAAAGCTTCAATCTGTATGAGTTTCAATTATTTAATTGTTGAACTAAAATGTTTCTTGGATTCATGCCTAACTGCTTCACTAGTTGATTTACACTCTGAATTCTTATCTATTTCTACAAACTATAAATATGTAAATAGATTTTTTTTGGAAAAAAATAATATTTAGTCCCTCAAGTTTTATATAATTTATAGTTTTATCGCCTCATTTGACAAAATGAACTTGAATAAACTAAATGATGAAAGGTGTTTATATGCATTTATTTTGCACTGAAGGTTCTGAATCTCCTTAAAGTCCGAAATTAAACATAAAATTTCTGCTAACATTCTACTTCATTGCATCAAATTATCTAAAATCTAAAATGTCGAACCTTAGTTATACGGTATCTTATAGGTTCCTTGTTAGTGTTCACTGAGAATGTGGAAGGAGTGGAGCATGGCTGGGATATTATGGCCTTAGTGGAGATAATCCTCATGGGTTATGATGCAGGCATTTGCATCCTTGTCCTGCTAGCAGTAATTAAATATTATTCCTACTATATCTCATTCTGCTTCTGTCTTTCAATCACAATTGTTATCACCATTATCGCAAGACATCTCTTCTCTGTGCTAGTTAAAGATGTGCATTTGATTGATTCAATTTATTCGGTTCAATTTCTTATCAAAATATATTTAAAACCAAACTGAATCAAAATTTTCTAGAAAATTAAATAAACTGAATCAATTAAACTAAATTTTATATATCTATAAACTGAAATTATTCGAACCTATAAAAGTTCAGTTCAGTTCGATTCAATTCAATTTAATTAAATTATATATATTTTAAATATGATTCGATTCAAATTGATTTATTTTATTAATAATTTTGATTCATTTAGTTTTTTTTATTTTTTATATAAAAAATGAACCAAAATCAAAAATTGAATTTTTTAAAATAAAAACCAAATCAAATCAATTTTTATTGAAAAATCAAATTGAATCAACTAAACTAAATCAATTCAATCATTAATTTTCGATCCAGCTTGATTTTTGCTCACCCCTAATCCTAGTATTAGAGTTTTACTTCTTGATTCTTTGATGAGATAAATGTGGGATGAGACAAGATGACATAAGAGATGAGATGTCTATATTGTTTAAGGAGTACTTTAAAAATTATATTTTGTTTAATATTTTGACTCTATCGTTATTTAATTGATTAATAAAAAATATATTTTGATTGGACAGAAAGACAATTAGTTTGTTAAAGTTTACTATTGATGATATTTTAATAAATTTCTTAAAATGGAGGATAAAACTATAAAAGTACATAAAATCTGAGGGATTAAATAATAATTTATCCTTTTTAATTTAAATTTATAATTTTCGAATGAAAATTAGCCTCCAACTGAAGTGCTAAAATAATTGAAAGGTATGATAAAAATCCAAATGTGGAAAAAATCCAGTTTCATGGGCTCATCAACAAGATTATATAATATTATTTGTGCATATAAATAAAGGATGATGCGCCCCAAATCGATGATTGTCAAAAGATCAACTTGTTTGTCACTTGTATGCAAGAAAATCTTGGCCGCCCATTGATTAGGACTCGAACCTCCTTCCTTCCTGCTGTCATCTTTCCACATTCAATGGTTTAGATTTTATTTCATAGTCAAGAAAATTCTTGAGTATTTTTGGCTCACCATTCCTTCATATTAGTAATTACCATAAAATTTAAAAAGTTAAAATCACATATGACTTTTTTTAAAAAAGAAATTTGCTAAATTATTGGGTGGGGCCCATTTAAGTGGAATCTTACCAATATTTACAAGTTTGGTTTTGGGGATGTGATCAAATTTTTCCACATTCACAGAGAGAGAATCTTTAAAGTCTTCTACTTTGGCAAATTAAAATAATAATAACTGATTGATAACCAATTAAAATGTATCAATATAAATTTGTTAACTTTATAAGTTAAAAAATCAAATAATTGCGTGATAAAAAATAATTATTTTATTTTCTTTAGTTATATAAATTAGATATTTTCAGACTCTTTCTTTTCAATATAAACATAATCGTATTATTCAGGTGAGTAATAGTTGTAAAATTAAATATAGATAGAATTTGATTTTAGGTTACTGCAACGACACCGAATAATGACAAAAGAGGATTACAATGGATGAACGTATCCGTAAAATAGAGGTTACAGGCATCCTGTACTAAAAGAAAGGAATATACTTGTTGGTTTGAAAAAACATGAACAGCGTATTTAAATAGTGGTTCATGTCCAAAGCCATTGTTCATTTGGACAAGCAATTAGCAAACTGTGTCTCTTTGAAACGGTGAGACAAAGTTAGGAGCCAATTAAGTCATCATGTCGTCCCCAAGCAAACGCAGAGAGATGGACTTGATGAAATTGTTAGTCCTCTCCTCTTTATTATACTAATTATCTTCTTTTGATTCTTGAGTTTTCTTATTTGGTTGGATTCAATTCTTGGTGAAATTTCATTAGGCTGATGAGTGACTACAAAGTTGAGATGATCAATGATAGCATGCAAGAGTTCATTGTTCATTTCCATGGACCCTCTAACAGTAAATTTTCTTTTCCTTTTGCCCTTTTCTGATTTTGATCTTAGGGTCTTTTTACAATCCTTGCCCAGCATCTGTCTAATAAACATCAGTTATCAATAACACAAGTGTTTAATTTCTCTGCCTACTTTGATCTTTTGGAATGCTTTCCTTTTTTTTTTTTTTTTAAGTTCTTATATATATCATCCTATTTTTATGCAATTTCTTATATCTTAGAAGCTAGAATTTAGACATTAATTGCATTTTCTGTGACCTTTGTAATCCAAAATTTTTATCCTCTAAAACTGCCTTTCTATGTAGTTCTAGGAAAAATAAGCATCTTCCTAGTCTTATCTTCCATGTGATGGATTATGGCAGGTCCTTATCATGGAGGTGTGTGGAGGATAAGGGTTGAGCTGCCAGATGCTTATCCATATAAATCTCCCTCAATAGGCTTTCTTAATAAGATCTACCACCCAAATGTTGATGAAATGTGAGAAATTAAATTATGATAAAAGATTTTTTTTTTTTTCCAAATTAGGAGATCCCCATATTTTTCTGTTCATTCTAATTTCAGGTCTGGCTCAGTTTGTCTAGATGTTATCAATCAGACATGGAGTCCCATGTTCGGTAAGAAGTTTGAGATAAATACTCGACCTACTTTCTAGTTGTAATGTTTCGAGGTATTAGCCTTACTTGTTGATGCACATTTTCTCCAGATTTGGTAAATGTATTTGAAGTATTTCTACCACAGCTTCTTTTGTATCCTAACCCATCAGACCCATTAAACGGAGAGGCTGCGGCTCTGTTGATGCGTGACCGCTCTGCTTATGAACTAAAAGTTAAAGGTGGCAATCCTTTTTTTTTTTTCCTCCCTGAATTATGGATTCTGGATTGGCATTCCTCCTAATTTAAACATGGATGAAAGTATATACTGTGCTGTCAATTTCTTGAGTTGCAATTTTAGAGGATTGATTGGTGCTGGCATGGGTGAAATTATGTTACTGTTCAACCCTTGGGAATGCTCTTGATTAGCAAAAAAGATAGGCTATTTTTCATTGGAATGTTATTAAGTATTGATACTATTCTTGCTACATTTGGAGGTAGATTTTGTCTTGCATTTCAATCTTTATTTGTTCCAGCATGACATTATCTGTTTTCTTATTGGCTCATCAACTAGAATACTGTGAGAAATATGCCAAGCCAGAAGACATAGGGGTTGCCCCAGAAGAAAAATCTAGTGATGAGGAGCTGAGTGAAGACGAATACCAGTCTCAAGATGAGGAAATGGCAGGCCCAGCAGATCCATAGTTCACCACCAATCCTCTTAATTTGTTGTATCTGTGCATAATGATGATGATGATGATGATGCTTTTAAGCTTCTGTCAAATGAACGCATGTATTGGGTAGGAAAAGAAAACATTTCCTGGCCTCTTTTTTAAATTTCTTTGTAAATATAAATCATTGCTCTTGCTTTGCTTTTACTTCATCTTCTACTTGAGTTATCTCACTGTTATTTCATCCGTGTGATATTATCTCTGGTACTGGTGGTATTATAATTTATGTGTGTTAATTCATCTGAATGTAAATATATAAAACAAATCCCCTGGTAAGAGGTGATGAAATTCACATTTTTTCTTGTGCTGGGGAAGCGGATGTACCGGTGACTTTTTAGGAAGTATTTTCTTGATATACTGCTAAGGTTCAGTCAGAAAGAGCTCAGAAAACGTACCCAAATGATCTTTTCCAACTAAGAACAGAACAAAGACATATGGCCAGTTGGTTTGTTTGATTGATTGGTGTAGAACATTATATTTCTTAGATTCCAATTTCACTGCATGACCGACTTATCTTCCATAGCAGAAGCCATTTTATATCTTCAGTCAATGTCCAGATTCACCTGACTAGGACACACAGAAGGGTCGCCATTCATGGGAAACGATTATTTGCCCAAGTAGGATTTCAGATCTCCACTGAAAGCCACATATTGAATAATAGAAATACCGATGGCCATATTTTTGCTCACATGATTATTTATTTATCGCTTGAAGAGAATGTAATGTCAGCCCCGAAAATAGGTACATCTAACTCGCTATATAGTTTGTTGAGAAAATTCTGATTTTACGGGCGTTCGTATAATTGTCGAGAGAATAGGTGTGAAAACTATTGGATTTCTGAATTCATGGAAGAAGCAGTATACAATTGAGGATCAATAACCTACTCTATATTAACAGTATGGGCTAACTGCACTTGTTACAGGCCATAAAAGGCCACTGATACACTCGCAGCTCAACTGAACACCAACAATTTTTTTCATTATACACCAGCGAAAGAAGTCACAAATGGCTTGGCCTCCTTTTACCAGCATCTGTCCTCAACCTCTTTACAGGATTTGCCCAACCAACACTTCCACCACCACCACCATTATTTGCAGGTTGAGGTTGGTTGGCCGTCCACCCTTGCTGATGGGAATTCTGCTGGGTCATTCTCATATCCTTAGAGACTGAACTTGGAACTGGACTCATGATATTACGACCCATGCTAGGGGGAGAGACTGGGCCACTTGATCCAGTCCTTGACTTCACCACTGAC
>CATIWR010571082.1:0-82916 GCA_949677035.1 Omphalea diandra | reverse complement strand
ATATATATATATATATATATATATATATATATATATATATATATATGTAACTTAGATAAAATAACACATCATATGGTATAATTATCATATTGAAGACAATACCATAACAGAACATACATTTGGGTGTAAACCCATTTAACTACTCATAGATCAAAAGTTTTTCATGTGACAATAATGCTTTGTTTGTTTATCTAATTACTCATTATAATTTACCATCTTATTTATAATTGATGAAGGTGTTCTAACCGTCCCAAAATTTTAATCTACTTTCTTTTTACACATTTATTAAGAAAATATAGGTAATATAGTTAAAATAGTTAATTTATATATTTTTCCAAATATACTCCACATTCACATTAAAATAAATAATAATAAATATTTTTAAAATTGTTAATTTTTTAATGTAAAATTAAAAATGATTAATGATGCAAAATTGGCTAATATAAACCAAATAAATGAATTTGGCAAATCAAAATTTCAAATTTTTTATTAGAAAAAATTCATTTTGAAAATACATGCCAAACAATTTTCATCTATTAAAGTTTACCCATCAAAAATCAACTTTATTTAATTTTTCAATAAGTGTATTAAATATTTGATGTTTATAAATTTTTTATAATAATGCATTAAGTAGCAGTATAATAAGAAACTAGTAAATTAACTATAATCTTAAAAAAAGAAAATGAATTATATTTTAGGACAAATAAAAAAGAAAATTTGGACTAAAAATTTGGGATGAAGGGAGTATTTAAATTTTTATAATTTTTATACTAAATTTAATCATATATCTTTATTTTTATTTTATTATATTAATTTTTATATTCATATTATTCAAATTTTGTAATTACTTAAATAATATTTGGATGCCTCAAAGATGGTTCTGGTGTAATAGTATTTGGTAGATATGTTTGATTATTTTAAATAATATTACTTGACTATAAAAAATAAATAGATCAAATATAAAATTAATAGATAATTTTACCTTATATAAAACAAAACTTACTAATACTAATAAATATATATCATTCTTATACATTTATTCAAATTACGATGATACATAAAACAAATTTGCTTAATAAAATTATTATTACTTTCATTATTTTTTTAAGTATAAATATGTTCATAACCTTATTTATTCTGGTAGCCGGGTGTTACACTCAGAGTTGGATTAACTCTTCTTTTAAATGAATTATACATTTACCATATTTGATAATATTATTAAATAATGTAATTCAGTAATAAATAATAATTTTTATATAATTTAATAATAAATAATAATTTTTATTTTATTTAATCATAAATTACTAATTATGACTATCGTAGCAACGCTGAATACATTCGCTCTTCCTTTATAAACCCTCGGTGCTTAATGTCAAAGCTGCCATCACCCATTCATTCTTTTCCATTTCTTCCACATATTGATGGGTCTTCTTGGAACCTCCTCTACTACTTTCACCGCCCTGAAATGGCTTGGTTTTGTCACCGCCGTTTGGGTCCAAGCCATCTCCGGCAACAACTACACCTTCTCCAACTATTCAGATGCTCTCAAGACTCTTATGAACTTGACTCAGCTCGAACTTAACAATTTATCAGTAGCTAAGGATGTTGGTAAGGCCTTTGGTCTCCTTGCCGGTCTTGCCTCTGATCGGTTGTCTACTCCGGTGATCCTTCTTATTGGTTCAATTGAAGGACTTATCGGTTATGGCGCCCAATGGCTCGTCGTTGGTAGGCGAATTCAACCTCTTCCTTACTGGCAGGTACATTTGCAGTCTAGTCTCCAAATTTTTGCAGAAGCTGATATTTATTTATTTATTTAATAGTACATTAATTAAGATTCAACTAAAGTTTTATATAGCGCATTTTTTTTTTCCCTTTTTTGCGTGGATATAGATGTGCATATTCCTCTGTCTCGGAGGCAACAGCACGACATGGATGAACACGGCGATTCTGGTAACCTGCATCCGTAACTTTCGGCGAAATAGAGGCCCTGTCTCCGGAATCTTGAAGGGCTATGTAGGATTAAGTACTGCCATATTCACGAACCTCTGTGCTGCACTCTTCGGCGACGATCCTGCCAGTTTCCTCGTCATGCTTGCAATCGTACCCTTCGCTGTCTGCCTCATGGCCATCCTCTTTCTCCGCGAGATCCCACCAGCAAACTCCGAAGAAGAAGAAAAAGAAGAGTTCAAATATTTCTCGATCTTCAACGTCGTCGCAGTTGTCGTAGCCGTTTACTTGTTAGCACATGACTTCATCCCAAATCCTAGCACAACTTTCTCTTTAGGATTTTCAATTATATTATTACTCCTCTTAGCTTCTCCGCTAGCAGTTCCTGCGTATTCTTTTATAAAAAGCTGGAATCTGAACCGGTTAGAGAATAAACCGGCTGATGTTGAAGAGCCATTGTTGGATGGAGAAAAAAATGGGGATATTCAAGAAAAATCGGCTGAGGAGGAGGAGGAGGAGGCGGAGGCGGTGGTTGCTCAACCAGCGGAGGAGGTGGTGGTTGCTCAACCAGAGGCGGAGGTGAAGAGGAAACCAGTGATTGGTGAAGATCATACGATAATTGAGACGATGTGGACGGTGGATTTCTGGGTTTTGTTTGTTTCTTTTCTGTGCGGGGTGGGAACGGGTTTGGCTGTGATGAATAACATGGGACAGATAGGTTTGGCTCTTGGATACGCTGACGTTTCGATATTCGTCTCGATTACAAGCATTTGGGGATTTTTTGGAAGGATTGGTTCGGGTTTGGTTTCTGAATACTTCATCAAGTAAGTCTTTATTACTGCTTGGTTTTAGTATATTAATTTATTAAATTAAATTAATTATGTGCTTCTTTTTGCAGTTTCATTATGTGAGGTTTTCGTTGACAATTAGTCAACCACTTTTCTTCTTTCTCTGTCTCTCTGAAAAAATAAATATTAGTTCATTAAATAAGTCATAAATAGTGGAATTCACCATAGTTGTGATATTTCCCTTTATAATTCTTATAGGGTGATGGGCCTGTCAGAGTATTTCATTACCATTCTTTTCCGCCGTATAAGCCTGCATTTGTTTGTCTTAGACAGTTCATCAGAATTACATGATGTTGATGGATCTAGATGATGGATTCTTTCTTTGGAAACAAAATACTCTCAAAGATGTTAGATTTCATGACTTCCATCTTCTGACAAAGGAGAGAGCATACTTCTTCACGCTTTAAATGCATTCTAGCTTACTAACCATTTTCCTGGACCATCTATTAACAAAGAAAGTGAGTTTTACTAGTCATGCTTATGATTGGTGGCTTCCATTTTTCAGTTTTTGGTGTTGGTCCATTCAATTGACAAAAGCTTCTTGCCCTTCTTTTTGTCAACCATATTAAATGGGATTTGTTGAAGCAAATATTTTTTGCATTGATGCTTTATCCTCAATAATTTAGCTCAAAGAGATAAGAGAGTACTTTAGATGCACCATTAGAAAAATATAATACATTAAAGTATGCATAAGTAAGAAAAAAAAAAAAAAAAGGTAGACATAAGAAAATGAAGGATAGACTTAAAAGAGAGTAATTCAAAATGATTTAGAAATTTGCATCTTTTTTAAAATATAACTCAAGATCGCGTTCAGTAAAAGAGTGAATCATATGATAGACCTCAATTAACTTGAAATTAAATTTTAATTGAGCTAAATTGAGTTGATAATAGAGTAATTTTAATAAGAAAAGTTTCTCTTTGTTGCAATTCCAGCTTGTAGTAATTTGTTTAGTTTATTCTATGGTGGAGGTCCCAATTATGTGGTGAGGTTGCATCTGCAACAGTCTTGGGTTTCAGTATTCTTATATCATTAAATCATCCCATTAATTTCAATTGGTTAAATTATAAATTTAGTGTCTTAATTTTTAATTTTTTTTAATTTTGGTGTTTAAATATTTTTTTTTATTTAATCAAGTGTTTGAACTGGTAAAATTATTTTTAATGTGATATTTTTCTCTAATCTAAATGATCAGTGGTTGCCACGTGGAAATTCATCTGACCTAATATCAAATTTCGTACATTATTTCAACTAATTATATATGGATACATACTTTCTTCACTCTAAATATAAAATTGATTTATTTTTTCTACTTTATATTTGTATTTAAACAAATTATGTTTCTATCATTGTAGAATTTATTCAAATATATATAGAAAGTAAATAAAAAAATGAACAAATTATGTATTTAAAGTGAAAAAATTTTATATCCAATTTTTAAATATATAATTAGTTGAAATAATGTATCAAATTTTACATAATATTTCAACTAATTATATATGAGTATATAATTTCTTCACTCTAAATATGTAATTTATTTATTTTTACTTTATATGTATATTTAAACAAATTCTATTTCTATCACTGTAAAATTTGTTCAAATATATACAGAAAATAAACAAAAAAAATGAATAAATTATGTATTTGAAGTGAAAAATTTTATATTGTCACTGTAAAATTTGTTCAAATATATACAGAAAATAAACAAAAAGATAAACAAATTCTGTACTTGAAGTGAAAAAATTTTATATCCAAATTTTAGATATATAATTAGTTGAAATAATAAACAAAATTTGATATCAGGTCATATGAATGTAATATAATTATAGATTTTGTTTGTTCAAATTAGAGAATGTATTACGTTGAAAATGATTTTATCAGTTCATGCACTTGAACTTAATTGAATAAAAAAATTATCTAGACCCAAAATAAAAAAATTAAAAAAATTAGACACTAAAATTATAATTTACCCCTTTCAATAAGCTGTGGTGGGTCTTTGATAGTTTTTCTTGAATCGATATTTAATGTTATTCATGGTGGTTAAGCCTTCCCATCAACTTCTCTGAGCCAGTTTTTGTCAGAGAAAAAGATGGTTGGATGAATGAAATTGTGTCTTGCAATATCATTTTAAGTCTTATACCGTCGCAGAATTTATGACCTTATGATTTATGATCTTTTTTTTTTTTTTTTTTTTTTTTGTATTTTTGTAGGAAAGCTGGAACACCAAGGCCTCTTTGGAATGCAGCATCTCAAATTTTAATGGCTGTTGGATACATTCTGATGGCCTTGGCTATGCCTGGTTCCCTATACATTGGTTCAGTTGTTGTCGGCATCTGTTACGGAGTTCGTCTAGCTGTCACAGTCCCAACTGCCTCTGAATTATTTGGGCTCAAATATTATGGTCTAATCTACAACATCTTAATTCTCAACCTGCCACTCGGTTCCTTTCTCTTCTCTGGTCTTCTTGCCGGGCTCTTATACGACGCTGAAGCCACTCCAACGCCAGGAGGTGGCAACACATGTGTTGGTGCCCATTGCTATAGACTTGTGTTCATCATCATGGCCATTGCATGTGTCATCGGATTTGGTTTGGATGTTGTGTTGGCAGTTAGAACAAAGCAGCTATATTCCAATATACATGCGAGCAAAAGATCAAAAAAATCTTCTAATAGCCAGTGACAGGAAATCAAGCAGGGCTAAATCAATGGGAATATCAGGATTGAATGGCTTCTGCTCAGTGATATCCTGAATTGGTCAAATCTGTTGATAATTATATTTAATTAATACCATGAAATGTTATATTGAGTGCTCTGTTTTATTGGTTTTCAACATCTGTACTACCATTTGATATATTGTGATTATGCATACCTAGCTGTACTTAGTGGTTCATGGTGTAGAGATATGAGCAAACAATTTCGCTTTGAGCGTTATTATTTTCACGTACTTGGAGAAATTAATGTCACGGAAAAGAAGTTCCGTTTTAGCTTTAGCAGCGTTGTACTGATGGGTAGTGTCTTAGCCTCTCAGACTTGTCTTCGATATGGCCATCCAATTTGTACTGCTTTATTTTGGTGAAGCCGTGGGGCCATGCAGATTTTCCAAAATTCTAAATCATGACAAACCGGGAAAAATTATATATATTCACTTCACTGACTTTCCATACTTCAAAGGTACTTCAACTTGAACGCTGGATCATTAGTCAAAACATTCTTTCTTGCAGGCCACCTGAACCACCAATTAAAGCGATAGCGTGCACATTCGTTGTAGGTTTAAACTCGTTTAGCCGTCTCACTTTATTGATACTAAATAGGTTTAAACTCGTTTAGCCGTATCACTTTATTGATGCAAAATTGAGTTATAAAATCATGCGCAGACGTTAGTTCAGTGGACAAAAGAGTTTGTTACTCTTTATTAACCAAGAGCACCTCCCCTTATGTGAATCTCTTAGATATAACGTGGATGATCCATCTTTAGTCCGGGGCCCAAATTTAATTTTGATGTTGAATAGGTTTTATTTAATTAATTAAAATCTTGAATTTAGACTGGATTGATAATAAAGATATAAAGATCTTAGTGTGAATTTTTCATTTCAAATATTGCTAGTTCATTCCACGTGATTTATCTATCATAATTATTATGAACTTGATATCTAACAATAAGTTTAACTAAGTACACAAATCTACTTCTATTCAAACATCTCAAATAAAATCAAAATTCAAATATATTATTTCAAATCTTTGCACTCAAAAGCTGCATGATTTTGTTTTTTAGAATGAAAGTTTCATATTTTTACTCTCTCTCCCAAAAATTATATCACCTTCTAATTTACATAGTATTTTAAAAACTACATTAAACGTTTTGCCAACTCATGTATTTTTCATCTATGTCATTAATTATATTAATGAGACAATAAATGTACTTTACCTTGCTTAATAATTAATAAGGATAAATTAAAAAAAGTGATTACAAATATTTTTTATTTAATGAGAGTGGACATGTATTTTGAGATATTCCAAAAATGAATAGTGAACTTTTTTGAAATGGATGAAATATTATTTAAGTATGATAAATTTTTCCAACCCCTAAATTATTCTATTAATTTTTAGTATATTTGCTAATATATGAGCTTCAAGAGTTTATCTTAACTCATATGTGATATTAAATTTTTTCAAACAAAATAATAATTTAATTAAAGTCTTTACTTTTTGCGTAACAACATAATTGATCAATTCTTACAACAATAAAGGAAACCCCTCTAAGCGGCTCAACGATAAGAAAAGCCTCGCAGCTACTGGCATGAGAACCTAAGGGCTCGACCATAAAGCAGTTATTGCGGCTAAAGGAGGCAACCCACAGGAATCTAGATGCATAGAGAGAGATACCTAAGCAAGACGGGGTGACTTGTCTCACTCCACTTATAATGCTTCTTTTTACTCGTTAGTCTTATCCTTCCTTTCTCTCCCTCTTTGTGAGAAATATTCTACCACCACTCCCTTTTTAAAAAAAAAATGTAGAGTGAGGAAAAGAGAGAGATCCTTTTTACATTTTCACCCAATGGATGTTACAAGTCTAAGAGACATTTGTGTATCACTATCACTATTTTATTTAAATTTCCTTTTTATTAATTTTGTGATTATATCATTATGACAAATATTTACATGCATTATTATATATATATATACACACACACACTACATGCAACAAATTTCTCAAAATTGCAACATATTATACACAAAAACAATATGAAGAATGATTATTATTTTTCAAGTAATTAATATAATTCTTGTTGTCCCTTGTGGTATTCTATCGCAATAGTTTGGGAGAATCTTCTTGGATTTAAGTTAGATGATTTGAGTCTTTCGATATTAGAGCCTATAAAAACAAGAGAAGATGAGTGGAGAGTGATGCAAACCAAGTAAGCACTAAGCATGATGATTATTAAAGTATGAAAGACAAGTGACAAGAGCACGCATGAGTAAGTGCAATGAAGTTTTAGGAGTGTTAGTGAAGCAAGAGATCAAGTTTGGAATGGAGAATCAAAGTACACATGAGAATGAAACTACTAAAGAAGGTTTGACACAAGGGAAAAATAATCAATTATGCACTTTATTATCATATTTTGACCCTCAAAAAGAAAATTTCATGTCAAACTCTTCAAATAAAGCAATTTACACTGAAAATACATAAAAATGATTCTAAAAGCATCTAGAAGGTTTTAAAAGTTCCATGAGATTCTAAAAGATTCTAAGAAACTTTCAAGAAACTTCCATGCATGCAAGAGCATCCCAAGGGAACCTTAGCCACGATCAAACATGTAACTAATGATCAAATATTTGCTTAGTTATCATTAGTTGTTATATATTTTCTTTCTTATTTCTAATTGACGGAATTCTAGTTCCTATTTGTTTTAGGATTTCTTTTTATATATTTTATTTAATTAGAAATATTAGTTAATATTCTAAGAGATTACTTCTCCTTTTTTCTGAATACTACCCAAGAAATATTTTTAATTTATTCTTTTCTTTTTTCTATTCAGATTTAGTAAATTTTAAGTCTTGCAATGCTTATATAGGCCTAAAAAACATGTACTCTTCATAATTATTGAATAATTTTTTTATTTTTAGGGGTTTAATTCCTTTTTTTATTTTTAAAAGAATTTAGGTGAATTTATCAAGTGAATGCTTAGTATGTTCAAACATAGTTTAATCTAAACTTAAAATTGACTTAGTTAATATTTGGTTTGGCATTAAATAATCTTTAATTCTTTATAACTAACGTTCTTAAGTGCAAATTATTTAAGGATTTTATTAAAAATTAGAATGTTCTTACTTGATTTTTGAAATGATCCTTGGCAAAGTTAACCATGTTTGTATCAAAGAGTTTGGCCTTGTGCCAAAAGTCCACTCTGATACTTAAGTTAGGGACTACTACTTAAGAGTATGAGTATGAGAGATAGAGTGAATGAAGTATCTAGTTGAGGATCCTTTATATAGTGATTCAGATGGACTGTCTAGGTAAGAGTGACATAATTCATGTATTGGATATTGCTTTCTTTTTTATATGACACTTTTTGAAGAGGATAATGCTTTCGGAAGAGGTTAGTTAGGATAGTGTAGACATTGTATTTTGTGCACCAAAAAATTTGGACCTGATGATGATAGCCAACCAAATGGGCGAGACCATCGTGGGAGTGAACAAAGTGGTTCTTAGCATTAGTGATTCTTTTACAGGGAGCCCACTGTTGCTATAGGCAAGAATTCCTCTTGCAATATCTTTTCTTGTGTGTATTTTTTCTTTTTCTTTTATTTTTTCTTTATTTTTCTTTTTTTGTTGCCTTAAATTGTGGCTAGACCGCCTTTGCGGGTTTTCAATCCAACAAGTTGCTTACTTTTGCTTAGGCCGCCCTTTCAGATTTTCAACCTAACAAATGTATTTTATTCTTTATTCTTTTTCTTTTTTCTTCCTTTTCTTTTCTTTTTAGATATGGCTAAAAAAGAGGTTGACATTATTGATTGCTTCGACCATGGATGCGAGATTTTAGTACCCGCAACATCATTCAAATCGTTATTTGATAAGGTCGGTCGCTACCATGATTGAGTGGGTTGAGTGGATGTCTCACATCATTGTCACCAATATTTGTTGGAGTTGCTCATGGTGGAATCTGTTATGTGTTATCCTGAGGACTTATGAGGATTGCGTCATTTTTTCTACTTTAGCTTCAGACACATTTTACAATTTGGCTTATGGGCATCGCCAGTTCAACGTTCCTCAGTTCGAGGTACAGTTCCTCCCTTCATTTGTAGAGGGTCCCTTATCATAGGGCTTCTTGGATAGGGTTGAGGCTACATGTACCAATTGCCCAATCTATGATTTTTAGACCGATCGAGACTCTCGGTTTGATGACAATGCAGACTACATGGCATGGTTACGTGACCTTTAAAGTTATATGCATCACATTAGCAAAATAATAAACAATGATCCTCCACAACAAAGATCGTTTTATATTTACTTCTAGTTCAAAAACATGTATGACTAATTCACTTTAATTATGCAAATGTGCTTCCATTTGATATTATGTTTAACTTGAAGCATTTACATTTGCACGTTACACGTTAATTAGTTGCATAATTTCTGCTTTTAGGGTTGACAAATTAGATCATCTAATTATCTTGCTTAGTGCCTCTGTCTTGCTGGTCTTTTCCTCATTGAACCTTGTCTTTCCCATCATCACTCAGTTATCTTGTCAATCGTCCCTTAGTTGTCAGTCGTTCTCTCTCGACTTTTGCTTGCACTATTTTTATTTATTATTTTTTTCATGCTCTAACTTTTACTAAGCCTCCCTTTCGAGTTTTCAACTTAGCGAACTTTTCTTCTCCTTTCTATTTTTATTTTCTTTTTGCCCTACCTTTTGCCTAAGTCATCCTTTTGGGCTTTCAACTTAGCTGATTATTTTACTTTTCTCACATCTCACACGAAATAATTCTTTAACTGATCTAAGTTTAACGGTTCGATGAATTCATTCCCATCTATATCTGTCAGTTTCACCGCTCCACCTGAGTATATTTGCTTGACCACATAGGGGCCTTCCTAATTCGGGTTGAACTTTTCCTAAGGATCCTGCATTTGTGGTCAGACTACCTTCAACAACAGATCACCAAACCTTATTACATTTGGCTTGACTTTCTTATTAAATACACAGGCTACCCTAGCTTGATACAATTGAATGTGGTACAAGTCCTTTAACCCCTTCTCATCCAACAAAGCTAGATATTCAAGTCTACTCTTCGTTCATTGGAAATCAAGAATTTCAGACTCAACCAATACCTATAAGGACTTCACCTCTAACTCAATTGGTAGCACTACCTTTATCCCATATACAAAAGGGTACAATGTCATCCTAATCAACGTCCTTGTCATAGTTGATAACCCCACAAGATAAAAGGTAATTTCTCAGACTAGTCTTTATATGTCTTAACCATTTTTGGCAATGATATTTTTGATGTTCTTATTTGTTGCTTCCATTGTTTCGTTAGCCTGCAGTTTGTAAAGTGATGACTTATGGTAGACAACCCCATATTTTTCCAATATAATCTTATCCTCTGTTTGAAAATGGACACCATTATCTGTAACAACATGGTGTAGCACACCATAACAATAAATAAGGTTTCTCTTAATGAATTGTGCCATCTATTTTGCCCCTAACTTATTGAAGGCTTCAGCCTTTATCCACTTTGAAAAGTAGTCCATTGCCACTATAATATACCTATGCCCCTTTGTAGAAGCTGGTCTAATTTCTCCTATCACATCAATCTCCCATGCTGTAAAGGGCCAAGGCGAGGTCAAATTCTATAACTCGATCTGTGAAAGATGACTAAGTCTACCTTGAACTTGACACTTGTGGCAGCTTCAAACTTTCTAGATACAGTCATACTTCATAGTAGTCCAGTAGTATCCCAATCTCAAAATCTTCTTTGCAAACACTTTACCATTCATGTGGGGACTACAAACCCCTACATATACCTCTTTCATAATCATATTGGCCTCATCTTCTGCCACGCATCGCAAATGAACTCTAATGGACATTCTCTTGTACACAACCCTATCATAAACCATAAACTGCGAAGACAACCTTTAAATCACATCTTTATCTATTTTTTCAGCCTCTTTGAGGTATTTGATGTTTTCTAAACACCTTTGTATATCAAAATACCAAGGATGGTTCTTTACTGATACTTGCAACACCCCTTTACCTATATAGCAAGGCATCCTAAACCAAAGTGTGATTAATAGTTTAATAGGCATTGCCTCTAGCCTATCCCAAATAAAGACTACGGTGGCAACAACGTCGACCATCACATTCTCTTCTCTTGGCATATTATAGTTTATAACTCTCTAAAAATTTTGTACCAACCCTTTTATATGCTCCATATATAGGCTTAAACGTTCTTCTTTTAGTTCCCACTCTTCCCTTACCTGTGAAATGACCAGTAGTGAGTCCTTAAATACCTATGTTGTCTTCACTCTTATTTTCTTTAAGAGTTTGAGTCTTAGTGCACATGCTTCATATTCAACCATATTGTTAGTCACGTTGCAAGTGAGCTTTTTGGCCATAGGAAAGAGTTCTCCTTTTGTTGAGATCATAACTACCTTTACACTTGACCCTTTCTTATTTACAACTCTATCAAAGTACACTCTCCATCCCTGAGGCTCAATTGCGCTTAACCCTTCATATGGTAATTGAAGAAGTTTAAATTTTCCTTTTTTGATAGGTTACTGTGCTAGGTATTATGAAATTGCTCGTCCCTTGATCATCTTTTTAGCTACATAATTAACATCAAATTCAATCAATAAGATCAACCACTTTGCCAATCTTCCGGTCAAGGAAAGAACCTCATGTAAGTACTTAATCGGATCAAGCTTTAAAACCACTTCCATGGGATATGACTGAAAATAATGCCTTAGCTTCTTGAGCTTCTTTGTCGTCCCAACCAGTGCCAAATAAGTTTTCTCCACTTAGTTATACTTAATTTCATAGGACAAAAACTTTTTACTAAGATATTACATTACATGTTTGTTTCCTATTCTGTCTTCTTGAGCTAACATCGCACCAACATAATTGTCTTATACTATTAGATATAAAGCTAGCGATTTTTCAAGCTTCGATAGCTTTAAGATCAACAGGTTAACTAGATACTCTTTTATTCTCTCGAAGGCCTTTTGGTGCTGTTCATTTCATTAGCTGATCCTTCCTTAATAGTTTAAAGATCGACTCACAAATGAGAGTTAGTCTTGCTATAGATCAGTTAATGTACTATAAATGACTAAAAAACCTCAGATCTCATTTTTGTCTTAGGTGCAAGCATATCCTAAATTGCCTTCACCTTATCTGGACTACCTCAATCCCCTTCTCACTGACCACGTGTCCTAACAACTTACCAAAGGTGACCCCGAACACACACTTCTTCAAATTTAACCTTAAATTATACTCATCAATCCTTTTCAGGAATTTCCTTAAAGCTTCAAAATGTCCTTCCCTAGTTTTTGACTTCACCATCATGTCATCCATAAACACTTCCACTCTTTTATGAGTCAAGTCATGCAATAGGGTAGTTGTTCGTTGTTACGTTGCTCCTGCATTCTTCAACCTGAATGGCATTAACTTATAACAGTAGGTCCCTCATTATGTAATAAAAGTTGTTTTCACCTTATTTGTGATATCCATGAGAATTTGGTTACACCCAAAAAATCCATCCATAAAAGAATACATAACGCAAGTTGCAGCACTATCTACTAGTATGTTTATGTATGGTAAAGGAAAATTATCCTTTGGGCATGCCTTATTCAGATCCTTGTAATCGACACACATCCTTACTCTCTTATCCATCTTCAATACCAATATTATATTGGTTAAATATTCGGGATAATCTACTACGTTCAATAACTTGGCATTCAATTGCTTTGCTACTTCTTCCTTGACCAACTAGGCCACTTAGGTCTTATTCTTTGAAGCTTCTGCTTTACTGGTTTCATGTGTGAGTAGGTCAAAATTCTGTGTTCTACAATTCACTTGTCAACTCGTGGCATGTCTTCATACTTCAAGGTAAAAACCCTCTGACATTTCCAAAGCAATTGTTCAAACTTCATTCATTCGATGTGACTTCATAGGCGATGAGCAATATTTTTGTATTTTCTTATGTGTCAAGATTAAATGTTGGGGTATGCACAGAATTAATGTTAAATATGCTTATGAAATGATGCATTCTACAGACACTACCATAATTGCACATCATACAAGTTAGCAAACTCATCATTCATTGCTTAAACTTAAAAAGAAATGCACCATCATCCTCAAAAAGACTAGAAGCAAGAACATCAGTAGTAGTAAGAAAGTCCTCTTCATTTAGTTGGTTGGTTAGAGTCTTGTCTACCTGGGTCTTTTTCTCTTTTTTATCCTTTATTTCATTAGTCAAAATTGCAGGATTCACATTTTGCATAGGATTTGCCTTTTTCCCATTCTTTGTACCAGCGCCAACCTTAACAACTTCCTTAAAACTCTATTTTATCTGATCATTCCCTGGCTCATTCTTTAGAGATTTTGCCCAAAGTATTGCTCCATATACCATAGTGGACTTAATTTTTGCCACTGAGTTCTTCATTTCCTCACCATTTACTTTCTCAATAAAGTTAACAGTCATGCCCTCGATATCTTCCAATTTTTCCTGTGTACATAGCCTCAATAAACTTGCACGGTCCAGTTTACTCTCATTCTAAATCCACGAAAGATGCATGATGCTTTACCAAGTTAAACAACTTTTTTGAATGATGTTCCTCGATGGCCTAAAAGTTTTGATCCAACATATATTACTTCATATGTTCATCAGAGATATTCTCCCTATCATTCCATGACCATATAGACTGAGGCCTGTATAGTAATATAGGCTAACTTGACCTTTGATCATCCATATCATTACAAACTATTTGCCCTTTTTCTTATCATCTTCCCCTTCTGATGAGTCCTAATAATTTTGATACCCCAATTCGCCAACATCTATATGGAAAAAAGCCTTCTCGAGTTCATCTATATCCTTGTTCGAGGGTTCCTCATTCTTGGTGGCCTTTTGTTTGTCCTTTTAAGTGGCCTCCACTTCTTTCATAAAGAAATATGATAATGGTTAGTATAAGTCCCTTACTTATAGCTCCGATCCCTTACCACGATACCCTAGTCCTTCCCTCATAGTTTGAGTGAGGATTTTTGGAAACTTTGATATGTCAATAGAACTTCCCCTATCTAAAAAGAAAGGTCATATTCTTCACAATCTCTATTGCTTTTGGATCAACCCATTTATTGATGACTTCGGTGACCTGAAATCCTCGAAGATGCAGAATAGTCACACTTAGAACTGACATGATTTCTCCAACCTTTGCACAAATGATCACAATCTCTCCTTTGTGAGGAATCTTGATTTTTTGGTGAATAGTATAGGGCACACCTCCAAGAGGATGATACCATGTCCTTCCCAACAAAAGCGAGAAGGTTATTAGATGGCTAGCATTGTGAATTCCACCATTTTCTCTACTATACTTGTTTTTACCAAGGTTTTAAATAAACTTGAAGCTGGCCTTCTACCATCATCATAAGCCTAAATGAAATTCATAAGTTCATTTCTCAACTCTTATTTCCTTGGACACCTCTTTGTCAGGGTAGTATTTCCTACTGCGAGCATGTGGCACACCTGATTTGCTTCTTTCTCTTCATCGCTCTCTTCCCATAGCTGGATCATCCATTTTATTTATTCTTCCTTTGTTTCTTCACCTAAACTTTTATAGGGATTAATAGTGCAAACCATTAGAGCCTTAATCACAACTTTCTCAATAATAGCAAGAATAGCTTTTTCAGGAATTCCATAATCTATCATAAAATGTCCCTTGATTTAGAGGAGGAACATTATGATAGTTTAAGGGTTCTCTTAGATGTTAGGCCTTTCTAAATTTAGTGCAACAATCATCTTATTATTGATAAGTTCCTAAATCTCATGTTTCAATTTGTAGTAGTCATCAATTTTGTGACCAACTCCTTAATGAAAAGTTTAGTAAGCATTGGCATTATAACCCTAAGCAACGAATTAGGAGGTGGTCTTAGTGCTAAAGCTTCAACACTACTTCTTTTGCAACCTCACAAATGCCTTAGATAATGTCTTAATGTTCTTACTGCATTTACATCAACCGTCTTGTTCCCCTCAAGTTGAGGTTGAGTTAAGGCATTTCTTCTTCCCCTATAATGTCTCCTTGACTCAGACTCTAACTTTTCAACTTGCAAACTTGCCTTTCAAAATTCTTTAAAGTTCCTAATTGACATCTATTTGATTCCAGTGCTAATGCTAGGTAGAGCCCCTTTTATAATATTCTAACATGTTATCTTTTTGTAAACCTCATTATTACTTTCAAAAATGTCTTTTTCCATCTTTTGATGTAAGCATTGAAACTTTCATCTGCCACTTGCTTCAAAGAATCAAAATCTTATAGTGTGACCTTTAGATCTGAGTTACACATATAGTGCCATGACTGGGTTGAGTTTCTGGCTCGAACTCAAAGTCCCACTCTTTCTAGCAAATCGATTGGCCATTCTTTTCCATGAGGGTTTGGATGAAGATATGATGCATGCAAGATAAGGGTTTTCATCTTGATGCATGAACAAGTAATCGATACTTGTATACATGTTCTGCATGAATCATTTTGCACATGATCCTTCCAATCTTATTCCTCTCACATACGAGGTCTAGTGGCTCTGTAGGGTCTCATTTATATACCATCATAGGGTAAAAAATATATAAGGTCACTTAAGACCAAGAAGAGTTAAAGTCTCGAAGGAACATATATATAAAGGTACTAAAAGAAAGAACTCTTTACATCATTTGAAGAAATATGTGCAAGTAAGGAGCGAAATCCCATTAAAGAGAGAGGGATGTACATATAAAGAATTTACATGGCAGGGAAAGGAAAAAATATAAGTATTTACATGTGAGGGATAATTACATCAAAGATGGCAGGGTAACATTTATGCTTACATTAGGATGCCTAACTATGTTCTTCGAAGACTTTCACTCTCCTCTAAAGAAGAAATGTGAACAAGAGAGGTGAACTATTCCAAGGTAATATTGGCTCATATATATGCCAAATGGTTGATAGGGTTATTGTAGTTGATGACTCCTATAAGCTTAAAGACAGTTGCCATGATTCCCTATTCAATATACCCTAAGGTACTAGGCTTATGAGTGACAAATTCTCCTCACAATCTCCTAAGCCCCAAATGGAGCTTAACCCTGTGTTTGGCAAAATGATGTAGAGAGGAAATAAAATAAGGAAGGGAAAATATTCATATTTTACTTCTTCATGTTTGGATAAAAAAGAGAGAAAGAAAAATAAATTTATTTTCCCTTGTTTGGATAGCCAAATATGGAAAGAAAGGAAAATAATATTTCATACATTTTCAATTTTACCTTTTATTAAAGAAAACATTTGTATATATAATTATATTGTAGAATGGTAAAAAATAATTATTTTATAAATTAATTGATTTTATGTGAAATTAAAATTTATGTAATGATAAATATAATGTTAATATGAAAAAAATTCTAAAATTATTTTTTATATTTGAAATGTTAAAAAAATATATTTATAGATTGAGTTATATTTTTTAAATACTTAAATGTAACAAAAATATTTTTAAATAAATTTATTTTTAAAGTATTTTTAAATACATTTTTTAAATATTGAAATGTAACAAAAATATTTTTTAAATATTGAAATATTACTCGGGAATTGCCGAGTAAAGATAAGAACAAATGAAACAAGTTTGGTCCCAGCAATTAGGGGTGAGCAAAAGGGTGGTTCGTTAAGTTCGGTTCGGTTTTTTGCCAAATTTTATTAAACCAAAATTTTTATTCTTAAAACCGAATCGAACCAAAATTTTTAAAAACTGAATTAAACGAACCAATCAAACTGAAATTTATGTGTTTATAAAAGAACCTAATCAATCTTATAAAAAGTTCGGTTCGGTTTGTTTCAATTAAATTGCATGTATTTTAAATTTGGTTTTATTCAAATGGGTTTGATTTATTAATTACTTCAATTAATTTGATTTTTTCAGTTTTCTATCTAAAAAATAGAACAAAAAATCGAAAACTGAATTTTTTTAAAAGTATAATTGAATAAACTGATTTTATTAAAGGATCAAACCAAATTGAACCAAACCGCACCAGCTTGGTTCGGTCGATTTTTCAATTCGATTCAATTTTTTCTAAGATTCTGTAATTTTTTACAATGTCCAGGGGCAGAATGGTCATTTCAGCAAAATCCCCTAATTTTGGAGAGAAAATGACATAAGGGAAAATTTCAAATATTTTCCCTCCCCTCCCTTCTTCCCTAATAATGGATTTTGTCTTTTCTCTTTTATTTTACCTTCTTATTTTTATTCCCCTATTATTTTCCTCCCTCCCAAACACCCTCTAAGTCTAAAGCTTAGAGAATAATCGATTTGTCTAAGGGCAACCTAGTGCTCATAATAAAGTGTAGAGGCTACATGAATGCAATAGACCAGCTCATTAATAAGTTAAAAATGTTAAAAGTGAACTAAAGATTCCATGCACAATCAATTTCGAGTCCCCAACGGAGTCGCCATTATGAGCGCCTTAAGATGATTGCGCTCAAACTAATGGAATCTTGCTTATGACTTCATCCTTTTATCGATCATTGAGAGATCGAAAGGACGAGGGGTCATACATTGGAAATAACTTCTAATCATGGCATATGATTTGGATCAACAAGGGATCCTTGAGGTCTCACACAAGATAGAAGCCCCTTTTCCCAAAGTAGTGGTCAACCGAGGATGCAGTAAATATAATATATTGGTACCATCACTAGGTGAAATGCGGAGTCGCCACCCTACTTTGGTTGGGATAAGAATCCATGGAAGAAAAATTTTAAACCTAATCTAAGTCAGTTAGAAGGCTCATTTCATCTTCACCCCATCAGTGATCGAGTTTGAAAATTGGGTATGGCTTGGGGAAGAGGTTAAGAACCCCCAAACCACCCGAATGTTGGGATTTGGCCTTTGGGCATTTTTGGTTCACTTTTAATATTTTAATCAAGTTATTGATTAGTCCAATTAACGCCCCTAAACATACATCGAAGCAAAATTCACTTAGACATGTCAAATCATCAACTCAAAAGGGGTTACAAGTCATGCATCATGGCAAATGAGGATCATACACTTCATCATCCATGCATAACATTCCAAAGAGGGGAGTATAGGTCATTTGACATGGTATAGGGGTGTAACATGGATTGTCATCCATCTATACATAGCATTATAAAGAGGGCAGTCGGGGTCATTTGACATGGCTTGTAGCATCCCTATCCATATTTATTGGCATTCTTACATGAACATATTCATTACATAAATGATTTGCAATCCTACATGAACATATGCAATGGATAATTGATCATTTAGATATGTGAATTGGATAAGCATGATGATGATGAGGAGATATGGCTCCTTCATTAGGGCTTGTTCACAACTAATTGAAATCACTTTAGTCTTTCTATTTTCTTATATTTTGAAGACCTAATGTTCAAATTTAGACAAAGTGCAAAACATGAAATTTATAGGTTTATATCCCCTCTAAACACTTGTAAAGAAGTTTTGCTTTATATGTTGTATGGAAAGAAATATGGCTCATTGATTATGACTAACCCTGAAATCGATGAAACCTCATTAGTCTAATAATTCTATTTTCCAAGAATTCGATGACCATAGATTCAAAATTTGATGATGTGACAAACTTAAAAGTTATATATTTATGTATGTTCTACATGCCTGTGAAATATTGTTGCCAAATTTTACATAGTTGTTGAGATATTGCCGCTTCATTATAACTGATTGGCAACATGTTGAAAACCTGCTTACCCTGAGATTGGTCATTTGTTTTGGTGACTTTATAGACTAAATTAGATAATGAGTAAAACATGAAAAATGTTCCTTTATGTGTTTTGTAACTTTTGGTAGATCATTTTTGCAATTGGATTTGTACAATTTGAGATATATCCAAGAATGTAAGACCTACTAAGACTGAGATGACATTGAAAAAGGGTAAAATTCAAAAATTCACCACATTTCTTATATCTTATATTGACCTAAAATTTGACAATGTTGTATCATTATGTGTCTAGTTTATTTCAAAAAAAGAATCAAGTCATTTTGATTAGTATATCTAGAGTTATTACTGTAAGAGTGTAGCAAACTCGTGCTACCATATAAGAAAAATATGCATAATCACTAGGTCTACTTTGCATGGATCATGCCATAGTTACACACCAAGCATTCATAATCATTTTGACATACTTATAACCATGTATGTATTAAATGTTAGGATCTCAACACTTTGAGGAAGCCCTCGAGAGAAACCAAACCTACCATAAAGGTTGGTCACATCAAGAGGTGAGTAAAAATCATAATTAAATTCTAATGTATATGTATGATAATTTTATAATATGATTATATATTATTACATGTATATGAGATTGAATTGTTACACTTTACATGTGAATACAAGTTAGTAATCAAAAGATGGAAGTAAGAGACTTAATAAGTGGAAAAAGGAAACCAAAGAACATTATTACCATATCTTCATGGTCAAGGTGCCTAGAAATCCATCTAATGTCCATGGTAATGTACTTCATCATCACAAATCATAATGCAAAACAAAATCAATATGTATGAATCATGAGCAACAAAAAGGAGATAAACACATAATGCAAATTATTTGGATAACATTAAATGGCCTAAGGCAAAACTAACCATAAGAGAGATCCTAAAATTAATAAATCCTCACCTTATGTAGCTTTAAAAGATCATGACATTCATTTGTACCATTAACCATGTCGGGTTAGCATACAACTCAAGAATGAAGGAGATTAAAAGGCCAAAACACTAATCACATGTTATAACATTAACATAATGACTAAAAGGACTCTCAAAGTCATTGGAACCTTAAGTTTCTCACTTGGTCACTATAAAAAGAGGGTCAAAATAGGACCTTAACTTCATACTTAATCATAAATAAAGGAACATGGAACATTGTAAGGGAGAAAGGGTTACAAAATCATTTTAAAAGAACTCAAAATTTTCACTTTTGACATTAATAAAGATCCTAGGGTGTTTAACCTTCCCCTATTCTACTATTAGAACATGGGAACATCTCAAAAAAGGGTTCAGAAAAAGTTAGAGTTTAGGTAAGGAAAAGGAAATTACGTTTTGTAAAAATTGCCTACCAGTCAAACTGGGCTATACAATCCAATGTGAGGGTTGTATGCCCTAAATAAAGGGCTATGCAATCTATAAATAAGGTTGTATTGCCCCTATTTCCTGGGTTTTGATAATAGAGAAAGAAAAAAAGAAGGGGAAGAGGAAATGGGAATGAGGGGATTCTTGAATGCCATTATATATATTTGCACTCTTAGAGTTTCATAATGGGTTTAATATCCCTCAAAATGCTTAGGAAATGCACAAAAATGAAAAGATTAGGCCTAATTCTATCTTAGGAATGATTGGATTAGGTTAAGGTTTAATGTTTTTGCGTTAACTATGCTTTGAGAAATAATTTTGGTAGAGTAACCTTAGGGTTGTCCAAGTCTCTTCTCCCTCCTCAAATGAGGGGGTATTTATAGATAATGTATAGGTGCACAGGGCTGAGAATGGTTATGGTTGCACCGTGGACGTATCCAATCACAGAGAGTGAGATAAATCTCTTGAAATTAGGGTTTGCACATGACCTACATAGTTGTACATCCCTCTGTTAAGGCTGTGCAGTCCTAGGGTTGAGGGGTGCCAGTTTTAGAATGTTTTGTTGACTAGGATTTTAGGGTAGACTATACAATCCTATGCACGGTTGTACAACCTTGGTTTATGGGTTGTACAACCCTACTTGATGGGCTATACAACCCAACAACCTTGGCAAGTGGCTTTGGGTTTGGTCTAAGTTTGGTATGGGGTTTTTCCAAGGTATCCTAGTGTCTTTCATCTCTTTCTTTTGTAATTCCCTTTACATTCCGGGGAATAGATTCAGTAATTTTCGTCATCAAACTTTGTATCTAGAGGTCCATAATCTGATGCGTACAATTGATATAGAAAAATATATTTTTTTTATTATTTATGAATATTGTTATAAAAAATATATTAATATAATTTCTATAGATTAGATGAATTATTGATATTATAGTGAATATTGATCTTTTTATTTTAATTCTGTAAATTAGAAAATTGGTTGAATTATTGATGAAAATGTACTTAATTTTTTATTGTAATTTGAAAAATATATTAATTCTGTACATTAGGGAAATAGGTGAATTATTATAAAAAAATATGCAACATTCTATAAGTGGTGAGCTTTGGTGAATTTATTAATTGTAAATTCTATATTAGGTGATTTTTTTGGTGAATTTGTTGAATTTTTTGTTGGATTTTAGTGAATATTTTGCAGTGAATATTAGTGATTTTGTGTCAATTGTAAAATTATATTTAGTGCATTTTAGTGAATATTTGTTAGTAAATTTTTATGAATTTGTGCTAGTTATGAAGTTATAGTGAATATTACTGAGTAATGAAAGTTTATTTAATGTTAGTGAATATTTTGTAGTTAATTTTTGTGAGTTTGTGCGAGTAATAGAGTTATAGTGAATATTATTGAGTGATGAAATTTTAGTTAATTTATTAAATATTTATTAGTAAATTTTGGTGAATTTGTGTAAATTATGAATTTTTAATGAATTTGTGTCAACTGTGGAAGTTTAGTTAATTTAAGTGAATTTTTATGAATTGCGAAATTTTAGTGAAGTTTATTATGGAAACTTAGTTAAATTTATTAGGTTGTTCTATTTTTATTATTGAATATATTTTTAACTATATATACATATATTATGATAGTTAGGTTATGATGTAGTGAATTTTATTGAATTTGTAATGAAATTGTATTTTTTGTTTTTTTTAATGAATTTTATTGTATTATTTTAACATTTTAATTAAGTTGTAATATTTTATTGAATTTATAATTAATTTTTAATATTTCTAATTTATAATGAATTTTGGTGTATTGTTTTAAAATTTTAATGAAGTTATAATATTTATATTTACAATGCAATTATGTTATTATATTTGTGGAGTCGTTTGTTATATTTGTGCTTCAAGGGGTTGATATTTAACATATAAGTTGTATGAATTTTAAAATTAATAGTAAATGAATTGCAATAATTGATTATTTAATTATGCAATATCTGTGTAATATATTTTGAAAATTTTGTATGATATATTTTGAAAATTTTGTATGATATATATTATGAAAATTTGGAATATATGACATCTATGTTTAAGATTCTATGCTTTTAATAAAATGTTAGAATATTTCATAAAATTTCGTAAATTCGGTTTCATAAAATTCCATAATCAGATTTCTGAAAATTCCATAATATCCCATTAAAATTTAGCAAAATTTAAAAGGTTTGCAATAAATAATAAAACTAATAGTATCCCATTAATGACATAAAATTTATACTATGTCCAAAAATTTTCATAAAATTTGAAATAATTAATAAAATTTCAAAAACAATAATAATGTCCATAAAAATTTTGATAAATTTAATAAATTGATAAAAAACCCAAAAAATTAAATAATCTCCATAAAAATTTCAATGGTTTCATAAAAGTAATAAAATTTTAAAAAATTAAATACAAATAAAAAAATCGAATAATTTGCACAAAAATTTCTTAAAATTTCAAAGACTTTTAAATATTAATAAAATCCCATAAAATTAATAAAAATGTCCTTAAAAAATTTTCAAAGAATTTCATAAAATGTCCCAAAATATCGTGACCTTGATATTTCATAATATTCCCATGAAATTCATAAAAAAAAATTCTCAAAATTGAATAATAAATTCCCTAAATTTCATAAACTAATAAATTCCTTAAATTTCATAAACTTTCACATAATTTAATAATTTGTTCTTGTATTGTTAAATTATTTATATTTATAATGTTTTTTTGTTTGTTAAAATGTAAGTAATAATGTAAATTTTATTTTATAGGAAATATGCTTGAATTTCCTATAAAATACTAAATATAGGCATAATCATAGATACCCATTTGGTGTCATTCTCCTTTTTTTATGAGATTACACTGAATTGTCCAAAGTGGACAGTTTGAAAATTTCATTGTATAATATAACTTGTTGTGTACAATATATTTCATTTATGTTGCTTTGAATTTCAGTTTACCATCTCTTACATGTTCTCTTAATGCTTAATTAAAAATGTTTCATAACATTTTTCACTTTATAGGGAAGATGCCGCCGAAATTTTGGCATCTATGTGAAGTATATTTATATAGTTAAATGTTGTATAGTAATATATTTTAAATGAGTTAGGTTCATACCTTATATGTTGGGAGATATAAGGAGATAGTGGTGCATATTAAATAAAAAGTTGGTATTTAAAAATTTTCAAAGGTTTTATGAATTAAATTGTCATTCACAATTTTTAAAATCATATAATGAGATTAGATAGAAATTGGATGTACTATGGACTTAAAAATGGTTTATTACGACTTTTAGAAGGTTTAAATTATTGCTTTCAATTTGCAATTTCTTAACCTGAATTTATGGATATGATTAGGATTAGATGTCCATGTAATCATAAGAAGTTTCAGAATCGCAATTATTTGGACTCCAACACAATCATATTGCATCTTTTTCAAAAGAGCTTTGTTGCTGGCTATTAAGAATGGTACATGCATGGTGTAGTGCGTGAATTTGAAACTTCAACTACAGTTGAACATGAGGTTTAAGTTGAGAATGAATTTAATACAAAAGCTGAATCTAGTACATTCCATATTATGATAATAGATGCTGGTGGTCTAAGATCGAATTTGAGTGGGATGAGTTAAGCTCCAAATCTGACTTTTCAGAAGTTGTATGATATGCTAGATGCTACTAATGAGACTTTGTGACTTGACTACGAAACACATTCTAAGTTATCAGATATTACCTGACTTATGAATATCAAATTTAAGCACCACTTATCTGAAAGATGTTACAATGATATTTTACAGTGGTATAATGAGCCATTGTCTGATGATCATACGATGGTTGATAGTTTTTATAGCACAAAGAAGTTGATGCAAGGTTTAGAGCTTCCAATTGAGAAGATTCATTATTGCAAGAATAATTGCATGTTATATTAGGGTAAAAACAATTATTTGTGGCATGCAAGTTTTGTGATTTCTTTAGATATAGATGTATGCCTAAAGGATCAACTACATCTAAAAAAGATATTCCATATATGAAGATGTATTATTTTCCTCTGATGTCGAGGCTACAAAGGTTGTATGTTTTTGAAGTAATTGTTAAGTACATGAGATGACATGTGACACATGATCAAGAAGAAGGTGTGATGCAATATTGTTCAAATTCTCCAGCTTAGAAGCATTTCAATCATATGAATCTGGAGTTTATGTCTAAAATCTATAATGTGCGTTTGGGATTATGCATTAATGGTTTTTAACCTTTTGGAATTTAGGCAATAATATTTATGTTAGCCAATTATTGTCACACCATATAATTTGCCACCATGGATGTATATGAGGAAAGAATACATGTTCATCTTGATTTTAGTCATTAGACCAAACAATCCAAAATAGAAGTTAAATGTGTTTTTACAGCTTATGGTTGCAGAATTGAAACATCTTTGAGAATTTAGAGTAGAGACATATGAATAAAATAAAATTTGGCGATGTGAGCATCTTTACTATGGATGATAAATGGTTTTCCTGCTTATGGTATGTCGTCTGGTTGGAGTACATAAGGTTGACTTAAGTGTCGATATTGCATGGAGTATACTGATGTCTTCACGCTTCCAAATGGTGGGAAGCAATCATGGTTTGATAATAACCTATAAATTCTTATGGGATGATCATCCATTTAGATGGAACAAAATTGCATTTCTTAAGGATTGGACTATTAAAGCAGGAGCTCCACTTATATGGTTAGGAATAGACATACTTGAAGAAATCAATAAATTACTATTAACGAAAGTCACTGAAATTGATTCTGATGAGTTTAATATGCAAATATCAAAATGAAGAAGATATGGGTGGAAGGAATACAATGTATTATAGGATTTATCTTATATGAGTACCAATTTAATACGACACAATTTAGATGTTATGCATATTGAGAAAAATGTGTTTGAGAATGTTTTTAATATGGTGATGAAAATCGAAGGCAAATTTAAAGATAATTCAAAATCTAGAAAAGAATTGAAGTTATTCTATCATCATCCAAAGTTACATTGGGATATTGCAACTGAAAAATATCCAAAGGGGAAATATACATTGGATAAGCAAAGTAAACATGCCTTATGTGAATGGTTAAAGAATATTTAATTTTCAAATGAATATTTATCTAATATAGGTCGATAATTCAATATGTTAAAACTAAAATTGCTTGGAATGAAAAATCATGATTGTCATGTGTTTATGCAACAATTACTCTCTATTTCTTTCCGTGAGTTGTTGCCTTCATAAGTGTGGAAACCATTCATGAAGTTGAGTATGTTTTTCAAAGAACTTACTAAAATTATGGAGGAAGACGTGACACATTTGGAGATTAAGGTCCAATGATGTTGTGCAAGTTGGAACAGCTTTGATTCAATGGATCATTTGGTATTATATATGGCATATGAAGCGAAGCAAACAGGCCCTATGCAATACTGATGGATGTATCCATTTGAGAGGTACATTTATTTTCATTTTGAAGAATTTCAATTTCATTTAAATTATTTTTTTCATTTGTAAATACTCGTGTCTCATGTATATATTGTAGATTTCTTCAACATTTAAAAAATAATATAAAAACTAAAGTTTGGTTTGAAGGTTCTATTTGTAATGCATATTTAGTTCAGGAAGCCTCATCATTTTGCTTTTATTATTTCGAATCGCATGTGTATACAAGGTATGAAAGAGTACTTTGAAATGATGATGGTGGAAACACTGAATCAAGTAATATACTTGAAAATCTATCAATATTCACTCATCCAGGTAGACCATTTATGAGACCTAAAAGTAGAATATTAACTAACAGAGAATATTGTGCAACTCAAACATATATTCTTCTCAATTGTTGTGAAGTAATATAATATGTCGAGTAAGTTATAATAATAGTTAAACTCATAATTTTATACATGTGTAAATCATGATATACTAATATTTTATTTTGTAAATTTTATGAACTTTATACATTATCGTGTTAAAACAAAATTTTCCTAACATATCAACTGATGAGGTGGTTAAGACGTTAAAGCTAGAATTTTAATATTGGTTGGAATCATATGTAAGTATACACAAGTTATTAAAAAACCTATAAATTCTAAAAATATATATTGTTTCACTAATTTATCTAATTAGTTATTTATTGTATATTTAGACAAATGATCATATAAATGGAATCACAAATTAATTTATTGCTAATCTTGCCAAGGGACTATTATGAAGTGTGACTATGTATCTCGTTTACTTTGTTAATAGGTACAAGTTCCACGTTGAAAAATATGGTTTAAATAGGGCATTAATTAACAACAAAGTTAGTATGAAGGGTTCCAACAATGGTTGACTAATCGAGTGCTATAATTGAAATATCTAACACTTCCAATAAAGAGAACTATTTTGTTTAAATGTGAATAGTTTGATCCAATGCCAAATGTGGGAATGAAAGTGAATGAACATTATAATTTGGTCAAAATCAACCATAAGTGTGGATTTAATAAATATGAACCATTTATATTGGTGATGCAAGCTTGTCAAGTTTATTATGTTCCTTATCCTAGTTTATGTTGAGTAAAGCGAATTAGTAGGCGGTATGCAAATTAAAAACATGATCATTTGCTGAAATCAAGGGCAAAATTGTTATTAAGATATTGTCTCAAGCTTCGTTTTAGGAGGACGTTGATAATTTGCCTATTGTTTATATTATTGTGGACAAGCCACCAAAAAGTTTAAATGGTCCAAATGAGTCATTTATAAATTTAGATGACGAAAATGAAGACCTTCAGTTAGACAATGAAACAAAGCTATTATTAGAATTTGAACCACTGAAAGAATTAATTTTTGAAGATGACATAACTATGATGATTCTGAGTAAATTAAATATGTCTTTGTATTTTTTTTTTCATTTATAGGGATATGTACACTTTTGAATTATATATTGGTCGATATATAATTGCATATAGAAATTTAGATAACACGACAAATACCTAGCAATTCGGATACACCTACTCGAGGTAGTTTGCCAAGCAGAGGACATACCCGTGATTACACTGCTTCTGCCTTCCGGATCTGCTACTTCATCGCCTAGATTGTCGTCCACTTTAGCCTCACCTATTCTTCGATGTCGTATCTAGAGTCATCATCTTTTGCTCCACTAGTTTCATCACTTAGTACATCTCCTCCATTTACACCCACTACACCTTCAGATCATGTCCCATATAGAGGTCCAACGATGCCATTCGAGCCTGACCATGTGTACACTATTTTAGTTCCTGAGTTATGCCCTTAGATTACTCTGCAGCATAAGAGGAATGCAAAATTATATTTATTGTGTTTTATTTATTTATTTTTGTATTTATTTATTATGAAACCAACTATATTTTATTTTTATTTTATTAGTTTGCATCCATCTAATAGATGCTCTCGTATATATCACAAGATGTTCAAGCAGAAGATTTATTCTAATGGCTAAACCTGAAAGAAGGTCCCGTAGTCCATGAAGACCTTCTACTAAAAGGAGTTCAAGGTATGTAATAATGAAATTTATGTTTAAATATTTATCAATTTAATGTCTTTTTATGTACTAATTTTTTATCTTTATTATTACAGAAGCAGTTCTAGTATGACTAGGCAATCGATGCCTTGGTACAGACAACCTTCTATAAGAAGGCTACATCACGATATAAGGATATTCCTCATAACCTGAAGGATAAAGGCAAAGAGACCTGGATACCTAATGAGGCTTAGGACCACAGGCAATCACAATGGGATTCTTCTCACTATTTGATTGTGTCTTGACAGGCCAGCCTAAATAAGAGATATGAGAAATAAGGTCTTAGCTCAGGTTCTTTCAGGCACACAGGGGGTCCATTACACAGGTTGAGCATGTTAGACAACTGGTAATTATCTTATATCAATTTTTAAGGTTACTTTTATTAAGGTTTTTGATATATTGTTTTCTTTATCTTTGTAACAGATGCAAGAGCTAGGACACGAGGTTCAACCAGTTGATGTTTTTGTGTGTACACACATAAAGCAACATGACATGCATACATTCGTTGATGCATGCTTTAGGAAGCCAATGTAAATTATACTATATTTATCAATTAAATAAAAATTTTTATTTGCTATTTTATTAGGATTATTACTAATACTTTACAAAATGTAGCATAATATTGATAGACATCATCAACAAATGTCATAACCAACTCCTGGATCTACTGAGCCTTATTAGGTGGACGAATGCGAGGTCTTACTACTAGTACTGGGTGGATAGGTTGAGGGGCGTATTTATGGTACCAATGATTTTAACGCCGCTCACTTTTATGGTGATTCTAGCGCTATCTCTTCCTTTGCCCCACCTTCATCAGTAGAGGACTATCAATGAGAGGCAGACAAGCGAGTCAATGAGAGGATTATCGTATATCATTCACATGTTTAGTCTGTTAATGCTTGAATGTGTTGCATAGAGGAGTGGTTGTACATCGTGTTTGAATAGACTGGGATACCTTTTCCCTCTCAGATACAAACACCTATGCCTCTTGTTCCAACCTCTATTGCTACCACTGCCACTACTGCTCCTCTAGCTTTGGCGCCTAGTGATGCTCGCGGTATTAATCTTACATCTCCTACTCCTCTTTGTCATGGTGATCCTACTTTAGACAATTATGATTTTTTATCTTTTAGATTAAAAGGACGCACCATATGGTTATTAGTTTTATATTCATTTGTATTTTGACTATTTGTTGTACATATTTACATTTATATATATGATATAGATTTTATTATAGTATTATAATCTCTTATATTATTACAATTTCTTCATATATTAAAGATGTATTAAAATGAAAAGTATACATGTTTTGTAAAAAAAAAATCAAAAAAATTTTAGAATATACTAACGGATTTTTGAAATAACTAAAAAGACCACCAACAAATTTGTTGACGGATTACCCTTAACATCATTAACAGACCTCCAATGGTCACTTCCATCATCAAAGTCCAATAGTTTGTACCCTCCCCTAATGGTTTTTTTGTCGCAATGCAGTCAATATCGTTACTAATGAAATCAATTTTTCACTGGTAAATGCTTACTAACCATTCATTCGATGACAAAATTTTTTCATCTATATTTCGTCGATAATTGGCATTATTGATGGATTTTTCCATTAGTAAATCCATTTGTTCTTGTAGTGATTTAAGGTTTTTAAAGATTTCAGGATCAGAAAAATTTAAAAACAATAATTTCTTGAAATTATCACTACACTAATTTAAGTTGCTAGGGAGCAAGTGGTCGATCTAACTTTCTTGAAAGTATTTTCCTATAGATGACAAAAAATTTATATAAAATAATTTAATTGAAATATTCATACTTAAATAGAGTTGCGTGATATGTGTTATTAAATTCTATAAATTTAGATGAAATCTAATCTATTTATATATTCAATTTTTATGATTCAAAGATAATTTAATTACAATTTCATACAACAATTTATATATTGTTAATTATACAGTATTAATTTGCAAACAAAATGAACTTTAAATTAGAATTGAACTACATACTATGCTAAAGGTAATTCTTCAAATTTCATCATTTGTTCTTTGCTTTAGAAGAATATTTGAAACATACAACACTATAAGAAAAGCTAGTTTTGTTGACAGAACTTATTGACAGAATGCTATCCGTCAACAAATACTGATGGATTAATGACGAAATATGACACTTAAAAAAAGGAAAAAATTAAGATGGATTATCGATGGAAATCCGTTGGTAAATACTGACAAAAAAAATCCATTTGTAAATTTTGGCTATAAAGGTTAGAGCCATAATTTATTGATGAAAACATTGATGGGGGAAACAAATCTCCTGTTAAGATATTCGTTAGTGGTCTATTGGTAAATTTAAGAAAATAATAAAATAACATTTGCCGATGGAGTTTTTAATACCATGTGGCACCTATTGTCGGTAATCCGTCAGTAAATCTAAGATAAAAAAAAGTAGCAACAATGTGAGTGCCTCAAATTTTGCGTGGGTTAATGGAATCTTGCTTACAACTCCATCCTTTTACCGATCATCAAGCGGATTGAGAGGACATGAGTCATACATTAGTAATAACCTCTAATCATGGTACGAGATTGGACCAATAGGGGCTCTTTTAGGCCTTGTGCAATTTCAAAGCGCTTTGGTCAGGATAACAATTCAAGGAAGGCAAAATCTGAGCCTAACCTAAGTTAGTTAGAAGGCCCATTTTGTCTTCATCCCTTCAAGGATCGAGTTCAAAAATTGGATATGGTTTGGGAAAGAGGTTAGACACCCCCAAACCGCCAGGATATTGGAATCTAGCTTTTCGACATTGTTAGTTCACTCTTAACATTTTAGTCGAGTTATTGATTAGTCTAATTATAGCCTTTAAGCATACATCTAAACACGATTCAAATCAACAAACCAAGTCATTAACTCAAAAGGGAATAGGGATCATGCATCATGGTATAGGGTCTTCATATGCATTATTCTCCATCCACACACATAATCATCTATAATAGGGAGAGAAGTCATGTGACATGGCATAGGGTTTTCACATGCATTATCATCCATCCACATAATCACATAATCAATATGGAAAAGTGGTTCAGAGCAAGTTTATGGTCTAATCCCAAGTAACCACGTACACCCAAAAGAAGAAACAAGTTAACAATGAATCATGCTAAAAATAAATAAGTAAAGAGAACATAAAGTGAGTAAAGAAAGGCAAACAAGATCTAAGGTGGTCACGATACATTAACTCCATAGTCAAGGTACTTAACATGTGACTAAGTTTGTGGTCATCACATTTTACCATCACAAACCAAAATATACAGCTTGCAATACACATGTACAAGTGCATGAATCATGGATAGAAGAAAAAGAATGGACACACACAAAAATAATGCAAAGCATTTGAAGGGCATAAGATAGCTTTGAGGCAAAGATTCACCTAGATGAAGTCTTAGGATTATTGAACTGTCCTTTATCTTGCTTATAATGAAAGTTATTTAAATAAATAACCAAAAGAATTTTAAGAAGAAAAAAATAATGAAAGTCACTTAGAAAATCAACAAAACTCCATTTTGAAGTGAATAGAGGACCTAAGTCATTAGATCTCTTTATTCTATCACTAGAGTCACCAAACATCCCAAAAGCAAGAAATCAGAAAGAAATAAGAAGAATATGTTTTACTATGCTGCAGGGAACCTAGGCTGTAGAACCATGAATAAGGATTGTACAGTCCTCATTTTCTGGGTTTCAAAAATAAAATGAGAAAGAAAGGGAGAGAAGAAGAAAAAGAGGAAAGGAAGTCCTGGGTATGTCTGAGTTATATCATTGCCCTAAAAACACATATCAAGTTTTATATCCTCCAAAAATGCTTTAAGGAAATGCACAAATGTGAAGATAAAGGCCTAGTTTTATCTTGGAGAGAGTGGGGTAAGGTTAGGGTTTGATTTTTTTTTTTTATGTTTAGGGTTCTTTGAAATGTGATTTCTGCAGAGTAACCTAAGGGTTTCTAAGACTCTCCCTTCTCTTTAAAATTTGAGGAAGGGGGGGGGGGGGAGGGGGGGAAAGGGGTATTTATAGCTGTTGAATGGGTGCACAATGCTAGAAATAGTTCTGCTTGTATCATGGATGCATCCAATCACAGAGAAAGAGATGAATGTACTGGAATTAAGGTTTACATGTAAGCTGTATGGCCTTCCCTACTACTAGGGTTGTATAACACTAAGTGTAAAAGGGGATCAGTTCTAAAATATTCCTTGGTTTAGGATTTTGTGAAGGCTGTACAGTCTTGGGGTAGGCTGTATAGCCTTGAATTAAGGGTTATACAGCCTTGCTTGATGGGTTGTACAACCCATCAAGCTTTGCTGGTAGTCGTGGTATGGGTTTGGGTTTGGTCCTTAGGCTTGGCCTTGGACTTGATCTTAGGCTTACTTTTGGACTTCTCTAAGGTTTCCTAGGGTCTTTTATCCCTTCATTTGGGCAATTTTCTTTGACATTATGGGGATCTAGTTCAGTGATTTCATAATTAGGATTTGCATCCTAAGGCTCAAAATTCAATGCTTACAAGCAGATCCTTATCTTCTTCTTCTTCTTTTTTCTCCTTTTTGTGTGAGCCTCTCTCTCTCTCTCCTCTCTCTAGAGCATCTTTGTTTCTCCTTTCTCTTTGCACAACGGTGTTGCCGCCAACACCCACTATTGCGACCATGCCTTTTTAACACAACTAGTAGCACCGACACCACCACCTTTTTGTCTGTCCTCTCTCCCTACATGGCATCATCGCAACTGTTGCTGCTGAGAAGTCTGTCTAGTATGATAAAATTAGGAATATTGTAACTTTTCTAAATTTATAAATTATATAAATTCTGTGAAATTAGAAAAAAAAAACATGTATATTGTATATTGCGACTTTGGTTTTGGAAAACAATATTATTAATTCTATAAATTTTAATTTGTATAATGTATATTGGGAATATTGTAAAATCTATGATTATTGAGAATGTTGATATTTTGTGATTTTGGAAATGTGTGTGAAATTGATAGTTTTGTGAACATTGAGAATTTTGTGAATAGCAAAATTATGTTGAGAATTTTTTGTGATTAATTTTAATATTGAGATTTATGTTGAAAATTGTGAATATTGGAAATTATGCTAATATTCTGATTTTTTTTTTGAATAATGAGGATTTTATTTTGTGATTTTAAAATTATGTTTATATATTGAATATTAAGATTTTTTTGAATAATTATATTATAAATAGTTTATATATAGAATTTTGATGAATTCCAGTGTAATTTTGTGAATTGTAGTGCTTTTATTGTAATAATTTAATTTTTAGTGAAGTGTAAATTTAAATTGATAATTTTAAATTTTAGTGTAAATTTGTTGTCATTTTGTAAGTATTGGAATATTTTTTTACTTTTTGAAATTGTAATGAAATAGTGAAAACAATAAGAATGGTGTAAATTTATTTTGTTATTGTTAATTATGTCAATTTTGTTAATGTTGTGAAGTTTGTAAATTTATAAAAAATTTAGAGAAAAATTTTGAAATTTTGTAATTTATTGTATGAATTTAGCATAAAATTTGTAATTTATTTACTTGGGTGTAAATTTATTTCAAGTTATACATATAGTGTAGATTTTTATACATTGTGTAATTTATTGACCATTTATTACAAATTAAGAGAATTTTGTAAATTTTGAAAATGTAATAAATTTATTTAATTAAATAATTTAATAAATGTATTTATTTAATTGTAAAATTAAGTGAAAATTTATTAAATTTAATAATTAAAAATTTTAATAAATTTAGTGATTTAAGTGGGTATTTACGTTTAATTTAAGTAAACTTTAGAAATTTTATAAATTTATTAAGTAATTTAAGTGTAATTCAATAAAATTTAAGAAATTTTAGAAATATCTCCAATTTAGATAAAGTTTGCAATTTAAGTGTAATTTAAACTAATTTAGAAATTTCGGATATTTTAAATTCTTTAAATTTAGTAATTTAAGTGTGCCTTTGATTTTGAAATTAGCGTAATTTAATTAAATTTTAGAAATTTTATAAATGTGTGTGTAATTTATAAGTATTTGTTAGCATTGTGTGTAATTTATAATTATTTGTTAGCATTTTGTGAATAGGTTGAAACATCTTTTGGTTGGACATTGAGTTTTCCACACTTCAAGATGTAGATATTTAATTTAGTAGTTTTTTTAATTTAAAAATTATCAACAAAAATTAAAAAGTTGGTATTATGTGAAATATTTGAATGTTAGTATGAAATATTTGCTTGTTTAATAATTGGTATGTTAAGATATATATTGATGCATGTACCTTTGTATGTAATGAAATTTAAATTTGGTATTATATGAAATATTTGAATGTTAGTATAAAATATTTGCTTATCTAATAATTTGTGTTAAGATATATTTGATATATGTCTTTGTATGTAACGAAATTTAAATTTTATAAAATTGTAGAGTCTCCGTCAAATTTAACGATATCCTTAATAGAGAAATGTTAATTTCCTGAATAAAGAAATTAAAAATAAAGTTTGTGAATTTGTAATTTTACAAAAATTATGAAAATATAAGAATAATTGAAAAATCATTCCTGAAGTTGTAAGGTTCTAAAGTATTTCATAAAATTTAATAATTAAAAAAATTATTCCCGAAATTATAATATCTCAAATATTCCACAATTTAATAATACTTTATAATAAAAAAATCATTCTTAAAATTATAATATTTCAAAGTATTCCATAAAATTTAATGATATTTTAAATTATAACTAACATTATCTAAAAGTTAAAAATTAATAATGAATGTTACAAAAATACTAAAAAATTAATTACTTAAACAGTTGTAAAATAAAAAAATATATCTAAAAATTTTATTGATCCTAAATTTTGCCAAAAAATTGAAAAAAATTTAATAAATTATAAAAAAACATTCCATAAAAATTAAAAGGACATTACAAATATCATAAAATACTCAAAATTTTTATTGGTGTATTATCCCAAATTGGCCACTAAAAAATGTAAAAATTGTGTAAATTATAAGTAATATTCCTTAACAATTAAAATTTAATTATGAATGCTATGAAATAACATAAAATTAATAATACCCGATAATTTCATAACCGTTCAAAATTTTAAAACATTAATAATATTCAAAAAATTTCGTAAAATTTCAAAAATTTTCAAAAAATTAATAATATCCCAAAAAATAACTTGAAAATTTCAAAACTGAGATAAAATAATAATGTTACATAAAAAATAGAGTATAGGCAAAAGTTTATAAAAAAAATAAACATTGTTAGGAAAAAACTAAAATTTCAAAACCTTATTGTTCTATTTTTAAATATTATATATTTGGACTTACTATTTCAAATTTTATTTTTGTTTTTATTTTTATGAAAAGGACAATTCAAAAATAACATGTAATTTATAGGAAATTAGATTGAATTTTCTATAAATTTCATAAAAGAACATATAAACATAACTTTATATAACTATTTGGTGAGATTCTTATTTGATGATGAGAATCACGTCAAATTATCCAAAATGGATAGTTTGAAAATTTTATTATTAATATAACTTATTGTATATAATATAGTTTATTATATTGCTAGTAAATTTGGTTATTTATCTTCTAACATGTTCTCTTAGTGTATAATGATAAATATTGAAAAATATTTTTTATTTTATTGCACTAGAAGAACTGTAGTGAGATATTGTTTAAATTTCAATAGTTATGTGAACTATATTATTACAACAAATTGTTATATGTAATGAATTCTAAATGAGTTAAGTTCATACTTTATAGGTAAAATGAGATAAGTAGATAGTATTAAATATAAAAAAATGAAAAATAGCATAGAAAATATTAAATTAAAAATTATTATATGAATGTTTAATTGCATTGTTACACTGAAATTTCAGGACTTTATAATAAGATCATATAGGAATTAGATGTATTCTAGGCTAAAGGATGATTTATTACTTCCAAAATTCTTAGAAAGTGTGAACTATTTTATTCAATTCGCGACGTCATAACCTAAATTTATGGATGAAATTAAAATTAAATGTCTGTATAATAATAAGAAGTATCAAAATCGTAGTTATTTGGAACCCAATATAGTAATGTTGTATATTATGCAAAGGAGTTTTGTTGTTGAACACTATAAATGGTATTTATACGGTAAAGTGTGTGGTTCTAGAATATCAACTATAGATGAGTATGAACTTCTAACTAATAATATATGTCAAAGTGAATCAGAATCTAGGGCAAACTGTAACTTGGTAACAGATGCAACTGGGCCAGAGTTTGATTGAAGTGGAATGAGTGAAGCCCACAATCCGACATCTTAGAAGTTGTATGATATACTTGATGCAACTGATGAGGATTTGTACTTTGGTTGCGAAAAACATTTCAAATTATCTTCGGTTGCATGATTGATGAATATGAAATCTGAGCATCATTTATCTGAAAGGTGTTGCAGCGATATTTTACAATGGTATAATAAGTCGTTGTCTGATGATCATACGATAGTTGATATTTTTATAGCACCAAGAAATTGACATAAGGTTTAGGTCTTTCGAGTGAGAAGATTCATTACTGCAAGAATAATTATATGTTGCATTAGGGCGATGAAGTGACTTGAGGACATGCGAGTTTTGTGATTTTCATAGATATAAGAGTATGTCTTGAGGATCAAGTACATCTCAAAAAGAAGTTCCTTATAAAAAAAAATGTATTACTTGCCTCTGATGCTGAGACTCTAAAGGATGTATGCTTCTAAACCAACTTCCAAGTATATGAGATGACATATTGAGCATGAACTGAATTATGGTGTGATGAAAGATTATTGTAGAGACATGATTTTTTTCACAATGCACAATTTTCAATTATGAGCTACCTTGCTATGGATTGTTTGTGATTTTCCAACTGATGTATGTTGTCTAGATGGAGTACTTACGACAAACTTGTTGTCTATATTGTGTGAAACATACTGATGCTTTCATGCTTTCGAATGGTGGTAAACAATCTTAGTTTGATAATATCTAGAAATTTTTATCACCTGATCATCCATTGTAGTGGAATAAAATTGCTTTTCTAAAGAATTGAGTAGTGGAAGATTTAGTTATGCTTATAAGGTCATGAATGGACGTGCCAGAGGAAATCATTGAATTAGGATTGATGAGGGTAACAAAAGATGGGTCTGAAGATATTAAATGGTCAAATAACAAAACGAACAAGATGTGGGTGGAAGAAATGAAGTATATTTTAGGATTTGCCTTATTGGAGTACCAATTTGATAAGACATAATTTGAATATCATGCTCATTGAGAAGAATGTGTTTGAGAATATTTGTAATATAATGATGAATATAAAAGGAAAATCTAAAAATAATGCCAAATCTAAAGAAGATTTAAAGTTATTTTATCACCGTCTGGAGTTACATTGGGATAATGTAACTGAAAAATATCCAAAGGCAAAATATACACTAGATAAGCAATGTAAACAAGTATTATGTGAATGACTCAAAAATATCTGATTTCCAGATGATATGTATCCAAAATAGCTTGATGCGTTGATATGCGTAAGCTAAAGTTGTTTAGCATGAAAAGTCATAAATGTTATGCGTTTATGGAACAATTACTTCCAGTTGCTTTTTGCGAATTGTTGCCCTCACAAGTATGAAAACCTCTAACAGAGTTAAGTTTATTTTTTAAAGCAAATTAGGAGAAAGATATGACATGTTTGAAAATTGACATTCGTTTGATTTTTGTAAGTTAGAATGAATTTTGTCCAAGTTTCTTTGATTCAATGGAACATCTAGTTATACTCTTGGCATATGAAACAAAGCAAACATGACCTATGTAGTATAGATGGATGTATCCTTAGATACATTAGATTCATTGTTTCCATTGTAAATGTCCTTTCAAATTCAATCCATTCATTTTTAATCTATTCACATGTTGTATATTGTAGATTTTTTCAATATTAAAAAATTAATGTGAAGAATAAAGCTCAGGTTGAATGCTCTATATGCAATGCATACTTAGTTGAAGAAGCATAATCATTTTGATCATATTATTTCGAACCAAATGTATATAGCCTAAAAGAGTTTCCCGAAATAATGCTGGTGGAAACTCTGAAATATCTAATATTCATGGAATTTGTCAATATTCACTTATCCAAGTAGACCATTTGACAAACTTAAAAGCAAAATATTGATAGACAAAGAATATCACACAACTGAAACATATAGTTTTTTGAATTGTCGTGACGTAACAAAATATATCGAATAAGTTATAATTTTAATTCAACTCTTTTTTTGTACTTTGAAAATGATATAAAATTATTATAATACTAATATTATATTGTGCAAATTTTATGAACCTTATATATTGACATGTTAAAGCACACTTTCTTAATATATCGATAGATGATGTTGACAAAAATTTGAAGACAAAATTTCGATATTGGTTTGAGTCATATGTGAGTATACATTATCTAATAATACAACGATTAATTTTGTAAGAGTAATTATTTTATAACTAATGTAGATAATGAGTTGTTTTGTGTTTTAAGGCAAATGATCCAACAAATGGAATCACAAATCAATTTATTATAAATCTTGCCAAAGTTCCATCATGTGGTGTGACTATGTATCTCATTTACTTTGTAAATGGTTACAAGTTTCACACTGAAAAATATGGTTCTAATAGGACATCAATCAATAGTTGAGTAAGTATTAAGGGTCTGAACTATAGTAAAAATGCATATAACTATTATAATCAAATAATCGAGGTGTTATAGTTAGAGCATCCTACACTTTTGATAAAAATAACCATTTTGTTTAAATGTGAATGATTTGATCCAATTCTTAATGTTGCAATGAAAGTGCATGAAAATTACAATATTATTGAAACCGACCACAAGTGCATGTTTAATAAATACGAATGCAAACTTGTCAAGTGAATTATCTTCCTTATTCCTGTTTACGACGAGATAAAACTATTTAGTGAGCTTTTACAATGGGATAAAACTAATTAGTGGGCAATATTCAAAATAAAAGCTAGAATCTATTATTGTGAAATGAAGGACTAATCTATTTTTAAGACATCGTCTCAATGTCTGTATCAAGAGGTTGTGGAACAAAATTACCTCTCATTGAAATTACAAAGGACAAGTCACAAGGAATTTTAAATAATTCAAGTGAGTCATTCATCAAATTAAATGATGAAAATGATAAGATATTCAGTTTGACAATGAAACAAAGCTTCAATCAGAATCTAAATTATAGGAATATATAATGTCTGAAGATGATACAAAGTATGATCATTCAGAGTAAGTGAAAAATTTTAGTGTATTTAATTTTTAATTACATTAATGCATAAATTTGAATAGAAATTTTGTTATGTATATATTATATCATATATATAATTTTAAATATACATTCAAATGACATGTTGTATATGTAGTGATTTGGGTATACCTTCATAAGGCTACACGCTAGATAGAGGACGTACCCATGATCGCAGGTTGCCTATGCCACCACTTCCGCCATCTAGCTCATCAGCTTCGACGCTTGGGCTTCCCTTGATGTTGGCTCTACCTAAGTAAAAAATTTTAGTGTATTTAATTTTTAATTATGTTAATGCACAAAATTCAATAGAAATTTTGTTATGTATATATTATATTAGATATACAATTTTAAATATATATTTAGATGACAAACCATATACCTAGCAATTTGAGTACACCTTCCTAAGGTGGTACACAAAGTAGAGGGTGTATCCATGATCACAGGTTGCCTATGCCACTACTTCCGCCGTCCAGCACATTGGTTTCGACTCTTGGACTTCCTTTGACATTGGCTTCGCCTACAGGTTCCTATTTAGGATTCTCCTTCAACTCCATCTACGCCATCGATGTCGACAAATTAGGATGAGGCTCATACAGTTCTTATACCTGAGTTACGACCTCATATTTCTTTATAGTAAGGGAGGTATGTATTAATTATTTTTTTATGCTTTCTATTTATTTTTAATTTTTTATCTTATTAATTGTAACATTAACTATTGTTTATTGTTAATGTTTTCAATTTGTATTCGTCTGATAGATGTTCCTGTGCCTGCCAAAAGATCTTCAAGTGAAAGATTCATCATGATAGCTACACCTGGAAGAAGGTCCCACAGTCTATGAAAACCTTCTATTAGAAATAGTTCAAGGTAAGTAATATTTATAATTCTAAATTAAATATTTAAAATAAGTGTTTATTTATTTACTAATTTTTTTGTGTTTATTGTTGGTACGAAAGCAATTTCAATAGGATCAAACGATCGATGTCTTGGTTCAAACAACCATCTTTAAGAAGGTTTCTTTAAGGTACAAGGATATACTACATAATTTGAAGCATAAGGATAAGGAGACCTGGGTGTCTAATGAGGCCTGAGACCACTCTCAAACTCAGTAGAGCACTTCATATGCTTAGGCTATGTCTTGCCAAACTAGCCTGAACAAATGAACTAAGAAAGGAGGTCCTGGCTCAGGTCCATCTAAGGACACAGAGGGTCTATACCTCTATTTTGAGAACCTCGAATGACTAGTAACAAAGTGTTTCACATTTATGAATTACTATTTAATTTGTTAGTTTAAAGTTTTTTTTAATTTTTTTTTCAATACCTTAATAATAGGCTCGACAGTTGGGATGAAGGGTTCTTCTCATCGACATCTTCATGTATACATATATGAAGCAACATGACATGAAGACATTCATTGATGCACAACCGAGGACAATAAATGTAAGTTATAATTTACTTATTTTATTTTTTATTTTTTCATCAATTATTATTTATATCTCTCATAGTTTACAAAAATACAAAATAATATTCCTCGACATCATGAGCAGCTGTTGCAACCACCTCTAGGATCCCATAAGCCTTGTCAGGTGGATGAGTGCGAGGTTTTCCTATTGGCAGTGGGGGGTTAATTGAAGGGTTGGATTTATGGTATAGGTGATCAGACCCCTCGTTTATATGACGAGTCATCAAATGCTAGCACTTCTTCAACTCCATTGCCTTCTGTTGAAAACTTGCATCGAGAGGCGAGTAGATGAGAGGATCACATTCTATCACGCCATGTCCAGTCTGTCGATTCACGGATGCAACTATGGAAGATTAGTCGTACGCCATGTCCCAACATATTGGAACACCTCCTTCATCTCATCTGCAAATGTCTATACCAACTGCCCTACCTCCTCCTCAGCCACCGACTACTGCTGCTCTTGCATTTGATCTTGATGCCTTTAACGCCACTAATGATTTTTTCATTGATCCAAATAATGCAGTAATTGATTAGTTTTATAGTTTTATTTGTATCAAACATTGATATATATATATATATATATATATATATATATATTCATTATATTTTTGTTAATATTTGAGATTTTTGTGATTCTTTTATAAAATTAATATCATAAACGTTATATTTTTGTTAATATTTAAGATTTTTGTGATTCGTTGGTAATTCAGTCGGGTTTTTAGGTTGAATTACCAATTGATGTTCTATTGGCAATTCGTTGGTCCATTTGCCGATAAATGGATATTTTTGTTGGTATCACGTTATCGATCAACGCTTCGTCGACCGATATGTGTTGTTGGTATTTTGTTAGTAAATTTACATCTTCGATGAAATCAAGACATGTATTGAAGAAAATTTCTATCGATAAATTAGTGATTTCTTGTAGTGCAAGATTTTGAGTTTTTTTTTTTTTTGTAAAGAACATAATCAATCACCAAAAAAAAAAAAAATTTTCAATCCAAATCAGCTTTTCCTCAACTTGAGCTTGAGCTGATTCTGCAATATACAAGCAACACTATTTGATAATTTAGGAACATGTTGACAATAAGACTAGAAGTAAGAGGTCTCAGTTTGTCTTCCATTGAAGCCATTGATAGAGGGGAGAATCACTTTCGATAGTTAGAGGGGCGAGGCCAAGACCCATATCACATGAAAGGCCAAAGAACATAGCTTTTGCCTCGCCAATTTCCATAGAACAGGCATGACTTAACTTCTTCTAACTCTTGCCGCCATCACTTGCGAAGACAAATTAAATGGTGAGCACAATTTGGAATAATTTGATAATTTAAAACTTGTCTCCTTCTGAATTTTTAGCAAATTATTTTTTAAATAATTAATATCATTTTAAATTTGTAAGACAAATCAATTTAATTACTTATGATATTCAGGATATTTCAATTCACTTATTTAATTTTTTCAAGATGATTTAATTTAATTAATATTGATTTAAAAATTTAATATTTTTATTTTTAATCGTCAATTTTTCTTATTAGTGAAAAATTTAAAATTTTCACTATCAAAATAAATAAAATTTAAATAGTAATATTATTATATTTACTATAAATTTAATATTTAATTAAAATAAATTGATTATTTCAGGTAATAATTTACAAGTGCTAAATATATTTATTAATAAATATTACTATATTTATTTACATTACGTAGGTCCACAGTAGAAACTACCCAGAAAAAACCGTTTATAGATTCTACGTTTAATTGTAATAAATAGAAAACGACCGCTCGAATGGCCATTCGCATTCTCAGAACAAAAGTAAAACAAAAAAAAAAAAAGTTGGGAAGCTACGGCGTACGTGTCCCTTCACTAGCTCCAAAACCAAAAAAATTCTGTTTTATATCAATGAGCCTTCGCTTGAAATTGTGTTTCGATTCCGCAAGTTGGATTCTCTCAGTCGAAATCTAATATAAAAGAAGGAAAAATATTCTATTTTATATTCTGTAAAAAAACAAAATTCTGTCTTATTATATATAGCTTTCCATAAGACCCCATTGCTCAAGATCAAGCCTGACAACGGCTATCCATTCGTTTCTATTGATGGGTTTCCTTGAAACTTCCTCTACTTCTTTTACCGCCATGAAATGGCTTGGTTTTGTCACCGCCGTTTGGGTTCAAGCCATCTCCGGCAATAATTACACCTTCTCTAACTATTCAGATGCTCTCAAGACTCTTATGAACTTGACTCAGCTTCAACTTAACAATTTATCAGTAGCTAAAGATGTTGGTAAGGCCTTTGGTCTCCTTGCTGGTCTTGCCTCTGATAGGTTGCCTACTCCTGTAATCCTTCTTATTGGTTCCATTGAAGGACTTATCGGTTATGGCGCCCAATGGCTCGTCGTTAGTAGGCGAATTCAACCGCTTACTTACTGGCAGGTACATTTGCACTCTAACCTCCAAATTTTTGCAGACCTTACTATTTATTTATTTATTCGATTAATTAAGCTTCAACGAAAATTTAAAGTAAGTTGTGTGCTTCAGAGACGACTTTAGCATTGCTCAGCAGCTCTTTTTTTTTTTTTCTCCTTTTTCGTGTGGATTTAGATGTGCATATTCCTCTGTTTCGGAGGCAACAGCACGACATGGATGAACACGGCAATTTTGGTAACCTGCATCCGCAACTTTCGGCGAAATAGAGGCCCTGTCGCTGGAATCTTGAAGGGCTATGTAGGATTAAGTACTGCCATATTCACGGACCTCTGTGCCGCACTTTTCAGTGATGACCCTGCTAGTTTCCTCCTCATGCTTGCAATTGTACCCTTTGCGGTCTGCCTTACGGCCATCTTCTTCCTCCGCGAGATCCCACCAGCAAACTCCGAAGAAGAAGAAAAAGAAGAGTTCCAATACTTCTCGATCTTCAACGTCGTCGCTGTTGTGGTAGCTGTTTATTTGTTAGCATATAACTTCATCCCAAATCCTAACACAACATTCTCTTTAGGATTTTCGATTATGTTGCTGCTCCTTTTAGCTTCTCCGCTAGCAGTTCCTGTGTATTCTTTTATAAAGAGCTGGAATCTGAGCCGGTTCAAGAATAAACCGGCTGACGTTGAAGAACCATTGTTGGATAAAGAAAACAACGGGGAGAATCAAGAGAAACCAGTGGAGGAGGCGGAGGCGGCGGTTGCTCAGCCAGCGGCGGAGATTAAGAGGAAACCGGCGATTGGCGAAGATCATACGATAATTGAGGCGATATGGACGGTGGATTTCTGGGTTTTGTTTGTTTCTTTTCTGTGCGGAGTGGGAACGGGTTTGGCTGTGATGAATAACATGGGACAGATAGGTTTGGCTCTTGGATACGCTGACGTTTCGATATTCGTTTCGCTTACAAGCATTTGGGGATTTTTTGGAAGAATTGGTTCTGGTTCGGTTTCTGAATACTTCATCAAGTAAGCCTTTTAGTGTGTGAATTTATTAAATTAAATTAATTATTTGCTTCTTTGTAAAGTTTCATTATGTGAAGTTGTTATTTACAATTAGTCAGCCATTTTTATTGCTTTCGAATTGTTAAGAATTGTTTATTAATTGTCAAATTGTGATCAAGCTTAGTTTGTTTTGCTCAAAATATTTTTTAAAAAATAGATTAACAGTTCTCTAGATTTAGTGTATTTAAAAAAATTAGATACTAACAAATATTTTTTAATAAAAAAAGTAAATCAATTTTTTTATTTTGAGAATGAAAATTTATTTTTTGAATTTTAACACTGGTTCAAATACAAAATAAATTATATATATTTATTATTTCTATGGGCTCACGGTCACAAGTGAGATCCATAAAAATTTTTATTTTTGATATATTTTTTATATTAAATATTAATTAATATAAATATAAAATATTTACAATTTAAATTTTATTATAATTTTATAAGTCAAAAGACAATTAATATTTTATATAGGGTATTCCAAACAAAAAATATATATTATCAAGGAATCTTAATTCGGTGTAAGATTAGAAAGTTGAGATTAGTACCCTTTTTTGTGCCATCTTCTTAAGACTTTTCTCTCTCTCTCTCTGTGAATAAATATTAGATGACTTTGAAACATGGCGAAGTCTTTTGCTTAAAAAACAAGAAAAGATTATATTTCTTTATGAAGTAAAATAAAATTTTACTTTTTACAAGAAAGTTATGTTTTAGTGGCAAAGTTCTAAAGGATTCAAGCCTGAGAATAGACTGATTTTTATATGGATATTTTTCAGTTTATTTTGATGCTCTGCAAAACTTTTTAACTTTAATATATAAAATGTACTCTGTAATTAGGATCTGAATTTATTTTATGAACAATAAGTGTGCGAGCCATATGATTGTTGCTTTCTTGGAGTGTCCTCAAGTGATCTCACTTTCATCCATAAGTCACTTGTTCGATATAATTGTGTTTATGATGTGATTAAGTTTCCTATCAAATGAAATACCATCAAAATACCATCAAAGATGTTGGATTTTCATGACTGACTTCTTCTGGCATCAGTGTAAGTACACTGTAGAGTAGTTTGAATATGAGAAGGTTCTCTGTTTAGTTGATTGTATGTAGTCAATGTGTTAACCCAAGAGGCTTTATCAATGTTCATCTAATAGTGGGTGGAGGTCTCAATTCTATGATGATGTTGCATCTGCGACAGTCTTGAGTTTCATTACTCTTAAATCAGTTAAATCATCCCATTAGTTTCAATAAGTTTTAGTGGGATGTTTGATCGTTTTTGTTGAGTCAATATTTTATGTTATTTACAGTGGTTAAGCTATCCCATCAATTTCTATGAGCCAGTTTTTATCAGAGGAAAAGATGGTCGGAAAAATGAAATTGTGGATTGCAGTATCATTGCAAGTCTTATATGGTGGTATACATTGTGATTTATGATCTTGTCCTTCTCTGTATTTTTGTAGCAAAGCTGGAACACCAAGGCCTCTTTGGAATGCAGCTTCTCAAATTTTAATGGCTGTTGGATACATTATGATGGCCTCGGCTATGCCTGGTTCCCTATATATTGGTTCAGTTGTCGTTGGCATCTGTTATGGAGTTCGTCTAGCTGTCACAGTCCCAACTGCCTCTGAATTGTTTGGTCTCAAATACTATGGCCTAATCTACAACATCTTACTTCTCAACCTTCCACTCGGTTCCTTTCTCTTCTCTGGTCTTCTTGCTGGGCTCTTATACGACGCTGAAGCCACTCCAACGCCAGGAGGTGGCAACACATGTATTGGTGCCCATTGCTATAGGCTAGTGTTCATCATTATGGCCATTGCGTGTGTCAGCGGATTTAGTCTGGATGTTTTGTTGGCATTTAGAACAAAGAAGCTTTATTCCAAGATATATGCGAGCAAAAGATCAAAGAAATCTTGTGCATCATCTAATAGCCAATGACAGGAAATCAAGTAGGGCTAAAAGAATGGGAATATCAGGTTGAAGGGCTTATGCTCAGCGATAACCTAAGTTGGTCAACTCTTTTGATAATTCCATTTAATTAATACCATAAAATGTTTTATTTTCGTTCTGATTTGTTGGTTTTCAACATCTGAACTGCCATTTGATATAACTGCGATCATGTATAACTGGCTGTACTAAGGGGTTCAGTGGGTAGAGACTTGAGCAAACAGTTTTGATATGAGCATTATTGTTCTTATGTAGTGGGAGAAATTAATGTTGTTCTTATGTAGTAGGAGAAATTAATGTTAATTTGCATTTCCCTTTTCTCAGTTATGGCAAAGAATTTCAGTTTTAGATTTAGCAGTATTGTATTGATGGGTTGGGTCTCAGCCTGATTGCTTGATCTCAGAATTGTCTATGTTGTTGGAATTGCTTCATTTGGTGAAACCTTGGGGCCATACAGATTATTCTGAAGCATGACAAACCTATAAGAAGCAAAGAAGAAAAAAAATATATGCACTCATTTCACTGTCTTTCAGAACTTCACTTCAACGGTACCTCATCCTGAACCCTGGACCATTAATCAAAATATAAATAATCTTTCTTGCAGGCTAGCTGAACTACCAATTAAGCAAAAACTTACACATACGTTGCAGGTTTAAATTCATTTAGCAATATTACTTTAATGACGCATTTGAGTGATAACATGAGTCAGATGTTAGTTCTGTTGGCAATGAAGTTTGTTACTCTCTTTACTGACCAAGAGTATTTCGATTTATATGAATTTCTCGGATTTAGCGTACATAGTTTACCTTTAATCCAACCGCCAAAACTTTATTCTAATGCTGAATAAGATTTTAATCAATTAAAATCTTGAATTAAACTAGATTTATAATGAACATATAAAAATTTTAGTGTGAATCTTTCATTCCAAATATTAATATTTTATGTGATTTCTCAACCATAATTATGAACATAATATCTAAGCATAAGTTTTTCTTTTACTTAATGAAAAAAACAAAAATACAAGTCAGCAACAAAACATACTGATTCGCAAAGAGATAATGATTTTGTAAAAATCTGTTACCTGCATAAGTTTAATCAAATATTTTGATAACTACTGATCGAAATAAACAACAAGAGTTCAATTAGGTAAAATTTTCAAATATATATCATTGTTAATGGTCACCTTCCATAATAAATTTTTTTACGAACACCGCGCTTTACGTTACCATCACAGTATATTGCCTTACACAAAAAAAACAGACACATTAATGTGGATTAACATATGAAATAACGGTGATTTTGCATAAATATGACCCCATCTCTCTTGTACCGTTAGCTAACATCTTGAGTAGCTAGCTCTCTATGGTAAATTTGCACTTGGAAAGTGACATACAGATGATGCCTTAAGCCCATAACCAAAAACAAATATTTTTCTTCTCTGGTAAAATTGAAGAACATGAAAGTATAATATAAAGACTGGCCTAGTAGTAGGTCAAAGATTGATCTTCTGTCTTCGTCACATGTAGAGCATTTTCTTCGTTTGATGTTTCAAAAAGAAGCTAAGAAGTTTCCAAGCATGCGGACCTACCTTTTGTCATCACCCTTCCAAGTTCAACTCAAGGTCTCACAATTAAATTTGGCTGCCATAGGCATGCTCTGCACCTTTCCTTCTCATCAAAGACACCATGATATCATATGTTACTTCCAGGCCATAATTTACATGAGAATTTTATTTCGTCATGTTACAGCACAAAACCAAACCAAACCAAACCCAAATTGATTACAAGCTAAAATATTGAATTAATATCATCTTATATACATAGATAATTAACTCTATTAGAGATATTAAAATCTATTTTTTCTTGTTTTTTAATTATTAAATTAGAAGGAGAAATAAGGGTGGTCTTCAAATGCGCAAATGTTTAATCCCCTCCTTAAACCCGCTAAGGAGGTACGTACGTTTGATTGACATAACAAGGATCAACTATTCTCATAACTGTACAAGTCCATGGCGTAAATTTAGTTTATCTCCATACAATGTCTTAGAAAATTTAGTTTATCTCCATACAATTTCTTAGTGGAATTAAGGATGTTAATCAATCGAGTTCAGTTTGAAAAAATTTTAAGTTGATATATAATTAAGTTGAATTCAAATTGAAGCTATTTAAATAGTTTGTTGTGTTGAACTCAAATACTATAATACTCATAAGCCTAATTAGATTTTTAATATTTTTATTATTTTATTCTTTATATTTAGTAGATTTACATAAATAATTGAGTCAAATCTAAGCGAGACAATTTAAATTTTGAGTTCTCAAATTTATTCAAGTTTTAATATAAGATTTCAAAAAATTTTACATAAATACCAAATATCAAGTATTTTATCAACTTGAACTCAATTTTAAAAGTAAAGTTTGATTGAACTCAAGGCAACTTCAATTGAATTGAATTTAAATTTTATAATTGAATTCCAGCTTGATAGATTCAATTTACATAGCATGAACGAATATCTAACCACTTAACAAGAATGTCAATGGTACCTCTATTATTTTTTCTTTTTTGGGTACAGTTTTATTTTTGAAGTACAATATTGAATTTTTACATTGAGTGATTCTTCTATTTGATATCAATATTTCTTTTTGTGAAAAAAATGCTCCTATTTTATCAATTAAATTTAAATATATGTAACAGGTTTATTATTATTCACAATTAAAGTCCAATAGACTTCATAAAGGATTGTGTGAAAGAAATTAAAACTAATCTCTAATAATAAATTTTAAATATATTTATTATTTATTTTTATTAAATAATTAATTAATCAATTGAATGATTAAAAATTAATGTATAATAATAATAATAATTAAAATTTAAGTATTATTTTATAAAAAAAATTATTATCAAGTAAATAAAATAATAAATAAATTTCTGAAACTTACAATTATATACAAAGTTGGTTGTAACAAAAGATTATATATTTATTCATATATTTAATCTTATATGGTATAATTTCAAGAGAAAATTTATTAACTTCAACAAACTAATATTTGATAATTGATCAAATAATAATAATATCAAGTATTTCATAATTAAAAATAAAATTAATAGATAATTACAAACTATAGATGTATATGTGAAGTAGTTATAACAAAAAAATATTATTGATTCATAGTTCAATTTTGTATAGCATAATTTTAAGAAAAAATTTATTAAATTTGAATGAAATAATTATTGACAGTCTTTTACACTACTGTTTGCCTTTATATACTTACAACTTTGAATAATCAATAAATTTTATTTAAATATTAGTATTTTATTTAGAATTTTTACTTGTAATTTTTGTATTTTAGAAATTGTTTAGAACTTTTACTTTTTAGATTTTTCTAATTCTCTATTTAGAATTTTTTGATATGACATTTATTTTATGTTTAGAATTTTTTTTTATTTCTTATTTAAAAGGTTTATTTTTTATATAACACTTGAGATTTTTAATATCCTATTTAGAAATTCTTTTGATCTGACATTTTTTATAATATATATAAAATAATGACACATAATTGTATTATGTACAATTATTTGATAAATAGCAAACAATGATTTAAAATTAAATTTAAGACTAAAATTTATAATATATATTGATTTATTCTTAGATGCAAATTTGTTAGGTTTGAGCTGCACTAGAGTGGAAACATAGACGACTAGGCAAAAAATAAGTTTTTTGATATAATAATTTTTTATAATATAATATAAAATAATGACACATAATTGTATTATGTACAATTATTTGGTAAATAACAAATAATAATTTAAAATTAAAATTAATAATTTATATTGATTTACTCTTGACTCAAATTTATTAGGATTGAGTTGCACCAGAATGGAACATTGACGATGGGGCAAAAAATAATGTAGTTTGACAGAAGCTATCATGCAAGAGTATTTTACAGTATTACTAAAATCCGACCAGTTAATGAATTGGTTTATTAATTGATTTTGTTATCAAAATTTGATCAGTTAATGAATTAGTTTATTGATTGATTTATTAATCTGATCAGGTTAACTAATTTAATTTAGTTAAAAATTGATCAAAATTAAATTGAGAGATTTTAAAACAGTTTAGACATATTAGTTATCAAGAGAATAATAGTAATAATGAAAGAAATCAAATGAGAAAAATAATATAGAGATTTACACTATTCAATTAATTCGACGTCCTTCCAAGATAGAGAAAATTTTTGTTTTTACGAGAATTGTTATAAAGTACAAGATTTTAGAGAGCCACAAAAAAATCTGGATACAAAATATTTATATATAATTCAAAAAAAAATAAGTCGGATAATTCCAATTTCAGCTCAGTGTGGGCTTACGCATGGCAGGTCGCGACTGGCGTTGCACCTGTTACAGTAGCCTAGTCATAGGTTGCGACTAGTCTCGTGCTTGGGACATCTTGCTTCCGTCTCCACTACAGATTTCAGAATTTTAGATTGAGTAATAAACTGGATCGACGTAAAAAAAAAAATCAAAGTCATTTAACAGTGCCTGATTCAATCTGACTATTAAATGCAACAAAAATTAATAACGGAAAGGGAAAAGCATAAACTTTTGAACTGAACGGTTTTTTGACTGGTTTTACAATAAAATTGATAATAGAAGTTTCTACAAAACTAAAGTTTGTAATCAAAACCCACCACGGATCGTAATGATTAATAAAAATGGATGTCTATTCAAGCGCAAGTTCTAAGTTTGATTTCGAGTGTTGCATTTCACTGGAATTAAACAGTGCATGTTAGAGCTCTTAGATATGCCATAATGAAATAGAAGGTCCTAAAGGTGGGTTACTAGGAGTCTTTTCAAGATTTAACTACGTGATTATTGAGTTGAAATTTTTTTTTTTTTTTCCAGCTGAAAGAAAATTCATTGTGGGAGATATATAGCTTATCTAATTCGCTAAGAACATTTAGAAATTAACTTGGGTTGTGTAAGGACTTATTTTTCGAAATCAAGTCAGCAACCTGATCACATTTCTTAGGAATAAAACTGGAAGTACACTAATCAAAAGTTGTAGTCGATTTTTTGATATCCTCTAACATTGGCTTTATCCCCCAAAGACCTCATGAACGTGGTTGTTGATGTACAATTATTATCAAGGAGTCGTACTCACAAGCAATTTTTTGATGTGTTCATCACAAAAGAAAAGTTCACTTAATAATATTATTCATCATAAAAGATTAAAAAATAATAAAAAAATAAAAGCATGAATTTTTTTAGGGTTGGAGAAGTGATTAGGATAACATTACTTTATTACTAGACTAAAATACTAGTTAAAAATGTGATATTTAGAATTAACTTGCTTGTAATATATCCATCTCATTTTCTTTTCGTCTTTTCAAAAAAATTCTGTATTTAATTAATGCATAATGCCCATACCCTCAAGACGCAGTGCGGCGTACGATGTTGGTTGTGTAATCAAATGGTAATGTCAGAGCGATGGATGCCACCAAAAATCGGTAAGATGATTTAGCACTAATTAATATAGGCCAGCTTAAATCCAAAATCCTCATTAAAGCAAAGTGAAACATCAATAATTCCAAAATAATGAAATTAATGTCCGAGTTGATTAAACACCAAAACAATGTACCCTTCAAGTTCACATGATGATTCTCTTGGCTACATAACACGTGAGCAAGTGCACGGGTTTACTTCTAGCTAATAGTTGTCTCTCCTCCTCCTCCTCCTTATTCTCAAGCCTGCCTTTCCACTACTGTTTCCCTTGTGAACCCACTTCCTCCTCAACCTTGTCAACTGGCTCCTGCAACTCTCATTTCTTTCTAGTCTTTCAGTTCATTCACATACATTGGACGGTTACTAAAACAGAATAAGTTATGCCTTTTCTAATCAAAAATAGCATGCAACAAACCTCTTCCATGTTGGGTTTCTCTGTTTTCTTCCTTCTCGTTTCCTCTTGCTTAGCTGTTCCATACGGTACTCTCTCTATCTCACCGTAATCAAGTTTAACTAATTCAAGGGATTTTATTATAATCAAGTTTTTGGAGTTCTTAATTAATTGCTTTATGCAGATGGGCCCTTATATGACTACACTGCTTACACCGAGGTAAATTTATAAAATATATGTACAAGACAACGTTACAGTGGTCATATCGTTTGATTGTAGCATTGCATAGTTGATTGTGGTATATATGGTGGGTTGCAGTGTAAAGCAGTACCAGAGAAGCCACTGTATAATGGAGGGATTCTCAAAGATGAACCTTCGAGTGTCAAGCCTACTACCATTGTCAAAAATAATTCTCCAGTCACATATGATACACCAGCTTTGATACTGCACAATCTCACTCAAGCCACTATTTATTGTTTTTCCAGTTGAGTTGTCATTAGCTTTTTCTCTGCTCTTATTGCCTTACTATATAAAAAAACAGTGTCTTTCATTCGTCAGACTGAAAGGCTGATGAGGTTAATTAATTATTTTTGGCTATGCTGTGAAACAGTCTGGGTTAAAATACAAGGTGCAGAGTCTAGTCTCATAACCGCTAGCCTTACTACAGAAAATGAAGCAAAGAACTGCGTGGGAACGGTTTTGGCCAGAAGTGGATGTTGGTCATTTCTCAAAGGTGGGTTCATTCTTGATGCAGCTTCAAATGATTCAATGTTGTTTTTTCAGGTACAGTTTTTTTCTTGACATCTTCTTAATGTAAATGAATCATTGTTCTAATGCGATAAAAACGAGCGTTTGATTATTCGGGTTATGCAGAATTCAGCAGACAAAAATATTAATATTGCAATTGCAAGTGCTTCACTGCAACCATTTACGCATCAGCAATGGAGAACAAGTCAGCAATATGCAATCAACTCAGTAAATACTTGAAACCTTCAATTTTTGGCTCAGTTTGGGAGCTTTTTATTCGGCTAAAACAATCCCAGTTTCTAGGATTCTTTTATATATGGTTTCTTTCATGCCTAATTTCGGATTCCTAGTGTAACAGTAACAGACATGCACGAAAAAATTGATTGCTTAAAAAAAGAAATTAGCTAAACGATATTACTAAAGGTATGGTCACTAACAATAATTCCAGGTAAGGAAGCGTGAAGTGATGGTCCATGTGTCAGACAGTCATGGAGATAAGTTGGAAGGAGCAGCCATTACAGTAGAACAAATCCGGAAAGATTTCCCAATTGGAGCAGCTATAGCAAGTACAATTCTTGGAAATTTGGCCTACCAGGTAATTAATTAAATTCATCCTGATAACTAGCTAGTTGTACAACAAATGATTCTTCTGTTTACTCCAGAATTGGTTTGTCGAGCGATTCAGTGCAGCAGTCTTCGAAAATGAACTCAAGTGGTATGCTACAGAACCTGAACCAGGCAAGCTCAATTATACCATACCAGACCAAATGTTACAGCTTATTCGAGCAAACCAAATAATTGCAAGAGGGCACAACATATTCTGGGAAGATCCAAAGTACACACCGGCATGGGTTCGCAACCTCTCAGATTCTGCTCTAGAATCAGCAGTAAAATCACGAATCCAGAGCCTAATGAGCAAATACAAGGAAGAGTTTTTTCACTGGGATGTTAGCAATGAAATGCTGCATTTTGATTTCTACGAGCAACGGCTTGGTGCTGATGCTACTTTACATTTCTATGAGGCTGCACACGAAGCAGACCCATTAGCAACTTTGTTTATGAATGAATTTAATGTGGTGGAGACCTGCAGTGATGCGAATTCAACTGTAGATACCTATATTTCAAGGCTAAGAGATCTCGAACGTGGAGGAATATTCATGGATGGAATTGGCCTAGAGAGTCATTTTTCAGTACCAAATCTTCCTCTAATGAGAGGTATCCTTGACAAATTGGCCACACTTGGTCTTCCCATTTGGCTTACAGAAGTTGATATTAGCAAAAACTTCGATTGCGAAACTCAGGTGGGTTGGTAATATTGATTTTCTCACATTCATATTCATTCCAAAAAAACACAAATTTAGTTCCCTTTGGGGTAAATTTTTGCAGGCTGTTTATCTAGAACAAGTGCTAAGAGAAGGCTTCTCACATCCTGCCGTGAATGGGATTATCCTGTGGACTGCACTCCATCCTAAAGGATGCTACCAAATGTGCCTTACTGATAATAATCTTAAAAACCTTCCAGCAGGAGATTTGGTGGACAAGCTACTACAAGAATGGAAAACTGGGGAATTAAATGGCCGCACGGATGAGCATGGTTCATATAGCTTCAATGGGTTCCTAGGTGAATACAGAATCATTGTCACATGTGGTAACAGAACAGCAAATTCAACATTATCACTCTGTCAAAGTGAAGAAACAAAGCATTTTAACATTCAATTGTAATTCAAGACATTAAAACCAATTCTTCCACAGCTTTTAAGTTCAGTTTTTTGACATAGACATATTGATGAGGATTACGATAATGAAATTCAAAATTAAAATTAAGTGCATCTAATTGGTAACCAATATCTTTATGCTCTTGTAGTTGTATATGTGTGAACTTCATTACTAATACTTGTAGCGCTTAATCAAAGCCTTGCCGTTATTAATTCCACAGCAAGACGCTTAACAGCTTACTCAAGTACTTTCTTCTTCCTAATCATTTCTGTCTTCATCATATCTTCAGTCCCAACTTAACTTGGTTCTTAATCATGTCTTCATCGTGTCTTCACCTACTATTCCTTTCCCGAGTGTTGTCTGCCAATGCTTGTTTGTTTCACAGGAAGTTAGCTAAGGAAGTTTGTTGGAGAATGCTGAAAGAAAGGAAACAAGAAGATATCCACATCAGTGGGAGATGAGGAAAAATGGTTCTTTCTAAGACAGTGTGCCACAAAATTAAAATGGTCATTGCTCTTTCCGCAACTTGTGAGAGAAAACCACCATTAAAAGACCTAAATACTTAATTGTGCCAAGAGTTTTGAGTTATTGAGAAGATAGGAATCCACATAGTTGGGTGATGAAGATAGTGAAGCACATAATGTTGCTTGATGAAGACAGTGAACCATATAATATTGCTTTGAGAGGATTCATTGCTAGAGATTGCTAATGCTCTAAAAGCTGTAGAACAAAGGAAACTTTTCGGAGAGTAGAGATACCATGAAACTATCACCTTACTTTCACTGGGGAAAAAAAAACAATTTACCCTCGGTGCAAGCTTGCTAATGCTCTAAAAGCTGTGAAGCAAAGGAATCCTTTGTCACCTTACTCTCATTGCAAGCTTGCTAATGCTCTAAAAGCTGTAAAGCAAAGGAAACCTTTGTCACCTTACCCTCATTGCAAAAAACACTTTACTCTCATTGCAAGCTATGCAACACTCTAAAAGCTCTAAAGCAAACCTTTTAGAGAAGAAGAAAACTCTGAACCAGTCACCTTACTCTCATTGAAAGACAAAGAACCATTCAGAACAAGGAATGAAGTGCAGACCTTAGAACATGGTAGTCAATTGAGAAGTTTTGCAGAACCAAACTCAACAAGCACGGCAGCAAGCTCAGGTTGAGAAGATCAACAATAAAAGGAGCAAATGTTTGCGACAATCTATTAAGCAAAGCACAGGAACAAAGAATGGTTAATTGATAGTGGATGCACTCACCACATGATAGCATTCTCAAGCATCTTTTGGAAGCTTGACAGATCCTACTATTCAAGGGTCGAAATTGGTAGTGTTGATTTTATAGAAGTCAAGGATCACTGATGTTCTGTCTGTACCTGAAATTGATCAAAATCTACAGGTATGGGCAAATGCTTGAGAAACAGTTTTTTTTTTTTTTTTTTTATAGACTTCAGATATGAAACTTGCACTATCAGAGATATGGAGGTGTCAAGTTCATGTTTGTTAAGATTTAAATAAAGAAGCAGCTTGGAACAAGTCCAGCACTAGTGCTCTCACCCGTCAAACTATCAATTCTTCACTTTGACATAAGAGGTTCTTCTCACTGAAACACATGCTGACAAGGGCTTAGTGCGTTAGATAAATAACCTAACTCCAAGTTTATCTAATGCCACAAAAAGCATGCTTAGATGTTACACATTTATGGCAATTTCGTACTATAGAGACTGGACTAGCATTACAATGAGACTTGTGTATTAGGAGCGTTTGTTTTAGAGTTAATCTAGTTCTCATCAAAGTTCGGATTCACGGCCTCGCGATTAGATTGGACTGCTATGGAATCTCAATCATGAAGCACACGATCAGATGGATCTCAATACTGCTCTACAATGAGTCCATGAATCAAGCTTATTTACAAAAGATTGAAAGTTTGTTTCAAACAATACAGTTTTGTGCTTGATTTGTTGATTAAATGAGCTCTGAAATCAAATTCAAGATTGACCTATTAATTTAACGAGTTAATTTCAAATTGACTAATATTAGATTCTTTAGATTTGCGAACACACTTTCATAATAATTTAAATGTAATTATTTTGTTTATCATAAGTATATATTTTCAAAAAAATATGTTAATTAAGCATATATAGAAAATAATATATATTTTATGTTTAGTGTACATTTATGACGTACTATCTATTGTTTTTTTCTTATATGTTTCATGTAATTGATAATAAATATATTAAGTTGTTCAATAATTAATATTAATTTTAAAAAATTACTAATAATTTTATTAATAATTTATTTCTATTAATAAACCTTTGATTGGATTGAACTCATCTAAGTTCATGAGTTTTATGTGATTTAAATGATAATCAACGCAAGTTTGACTTATTTATTAAATAATTTTAAAATATTCAACTCGAGTTCATCTCGTGTATAAATTAATCAAATTTAAACAACTCAGAAATTTGGTTGACTAATTCACACCCTTGTGAATGCTTCTAATCTTGATTCTCAAAACTAATGGATGAATTCCATTCAAAACTACATACTTCCCAATCCAAGCAAACCCTTGTAACATTGTGTAGTAATCATGAGATGACGAAGTTCCATGAGATTCTTGAAATAAAGAAGTGGATATTGAAGAGAAGACTGAAACATAGAAGAATCATCGAAGTTGAGAATAATCTATAGTCTCAGACACATCAATCTAGTGGAAAGTTTCTAACTTCATTTATTACAAAATTAAGTGATTCCTTTGTACACGAGAAAACGAAAAACTGAAACAAACAACTTTGTTATGTAGGGAAAAATACCTAAACTCAAAAATCTTTCTTAGATCTGAGAATAGAAACCCTAAATTCTTCTTGACATTCCTTCAATCTTGCTAACTTTGCCGAGGTGCCACTTTAGCATTGTCTTGCATATTCTGTCATATCTCTGGCAGCCGCTGCTCCAATGACTGTACTTCATCTCCATTGATTGCTTAACCATTTCCCCTAGTCAATACTGGATATGTTTTTATTCTTGTCCCAGCTCAGCATTATACTCTCTTAGTTTCTTTTTATCTTACCTTTTTTTAAAAAATGTTTTTTCAAAATATATGTGACTTTGAAATACTAATAAAATTTTAATATTTTTTCCAATTCTACTGCACATTAATTGATCACAGTAATCTAAAAAAGATAATTTAATTATTTTTTAAAAAATATAATTTAATTAGTAAATTTTTTTAATTCTCATGCAACCATATAAAACTATAGATACAAAAAGATGAAGAGAGTAATTAAAAATACCGTATGTTCTCTAACAGCCTAACAACCTAAGGGCTACGTTTTGTGTATTTCAAGGGCTACGAACTGCCACGCTTATTCTTTATCATTCAATGCCTAATTGCAAGAATCAATGAGCTACTTCAGCCCATGATTATCAATACTAATATCACAAACACCATTCTCCTTATCTTTCATGGCTGCGGATACAACTTGGATTAGGGGTGAGCAAAACCGAACCGAACTGAGTGAATTTGATATATTCAGTTCAGTTTTAAAATAAATTCGGTTCAATTCGATTTAGAAAAATAGAAAAATTCAGTTTTTAATTTTAGTTAGGTTTAAAATTGAAAAAACCGAATATATCGAATAAACCAAATTTTTGGGACTTTTTAATTTTTTTAATTTGAGTTTAAAAAACTAAAAATAAATTATTTTATATAAGATGAAAAAACTCTAACAGCCCATTGAGCCCAAAACTGAAAACCGAACCGAATCAAATCGATTTTTTGGCTCGATTTATCTTAAATTTTGATTCGGTTCAATTTGAATTTAAACTAAATTTAATCTATTCGGTTTTCATAATTTTGATTTGATTTGAACCGAACCGACCAAATGCAGAGCCCTGGATAAGAATACGAGACAAAAAGAGGGCATCAGTTTTGTTTTGAGGAAATAGAACCTAAGAGGTCAGTTCTGTATCCAAACTCACCCACAAAATAATTTCGGTTCTTTGAGGTTTGTTAGATTTATTAGTTGGTATAAGTTGGAATTCAATCTATTCTTCGTTTGGCGAATGATATAGTTTAATTGAATTTGAATTATTTGGGTTATTTTTCCTTTGCAGGGAATTATCCTTTTGAATTCATATCTTCTCATCATTTTTAAGTTATATCATTTTTTTTTATCTTAATTAGTGACTAACCGTGAATGTGTGCTGTGATTTTAAATTTTATTATAATTTTAATATAAACATTTTATTATATAAAACTTTTATATATTGATTCACTACATAATAATATGTTTTTTTTTTTATTTTTCTTATAAGAAATTTCTATAGTACTAGAAATATTAGTTAATTTTAATTTATGTTGGATTTTTAAAAATGATGTGTTGATTTCAAATATATATATATATATATATACACACACATAAATTATTTTACAACATGTTTTGCACATGAAATCATTTATTATTTTTAGTTTCTAAATTCTAATATCAAGTATATAGTATTTAAATCTATTCAAAATTTAATATTTTCTCATTATTATTCTATCTTTATCTTTAATTATGATATAAATTGATTGACTTAAATTTAATAGAAATTTTATATTTACATTGACTTTAAAATTAAGAATTTTTAATTCTATTTATGCACGTATATTTTCAATATTTATTCAAAAGATACAATATATATTGTTTTTTTTATAATATAGAATATTTGTTAAATATTTTAAAAAAAATATACAACTAAAAGTTTGTTGAATTTCACTATATTTGAATCACTTAAATAAAATCTAATTATAATTTTGCAATCTTAATTAACCTTAGAAATCAAATTAATAATAATAATAATAATAATAATAATAATAATAATAATATATTATTATTATTATTATTATTATTATTATTATTATTATTATTATTATTATTACAAGTATAACCTTCAAATTAAAGATTTTTCAATCAATTTAAAAGTATTACCTTATCGTGCTTATATATATATAACTTGGATAAGCATTGGGATTTAGGATAGCGAGGCAGGAAATTATATTTATTTTTTAACTTTATTTTAGAAAAGTAAATCTTTTTAATTTTCTTTCCTATTCATATATTAATATTGTTATTATTTAATAAAGTAAATACTTACCTTTCCAAATTGTCTTTCTATATAGATATATATACTTTTTAGCATAGTATTTTTTTTTTTTTAAGATGATCATTTTTCTTTTAGTTTGCAAAATTGAAATTTTAAAATGCCAAGTTATAAATACAATATATATATATATATATTCACAATTATGTTATATAAAACGTTGCTATTTTTTTCATCTAATAATTACATAAACAATTAGCATTGTCATATTAAATTATCTAATTAAATATAATAAGAATAAAAATTATTAATAAATAATGATAAAAATTATTTTTTTATATTATCTATTTTGATTCCTAGAAAAGTGTTTTGAGAATGATTTAAGGAGACAAATTAAATTTAATAATCTATAATATTACTAGTGGATAAAACAAGAAACCTTAACTATAAGTGTCACCTTTCTTTTTTATTTTCTTATGAGGCACTATTTTTTTTTAGTAAAAATCATAGTTCAAATTGAATTTGAAATTTTTCCCTTTGTTTGGCAAGAAAAGGAGGGGAAGGGGGAGGGAAATGAAGAGAAAGAAAGTGAGAAAAATAAAAATATATATTTTCTTATTTTGTTTTAAAAAATTGACGGAAAGAAAATGAGAAAAAAGGTTTTTTATTTAAAATAATAATTAAAAATCTTTGAAAGCTAAATTTATATTTTTGTTCTTAAATTTTAATGAGTTTTACTTTTATATTTGAAAGGGTGAAAATTTAACTTTTCTCTTCATTTTTCTCTTAAAATTGGAGAGACATAAAATTATAGGCCAAAATGATAAAAATCACCTAATTTTTTCTTCTCCTCTCTTTCTTCTAATTACTTTTTTAAACAAAAAAAAAAAAAATCTCTTACTCATTTTTTTCCTCCTCCACTTTGTTCTCTTCTCAAAGGATTAGAGATGACATATTGAGTCAGAAACAAGGGGGAAAAAAATATCTGCTCTCAGGAAATGAAAAAAAAATTCTTAAGTCCACAAAATGGTTGCCTAGAAAATCGAGAACTGTTTTTTCTTTGATGGTTGCCGAATTGGTTAAGGATGCGCTGTCGTGGTTTCAGAGGAGAATACTTCATGTACTTTTTCAAGTTTTTACTTGTAGTTCTAAAGGGAAAGACACATCCCTTCTCAAAGGTTTTCTTTTTTCATGTGTTGGCAAGGATCATAACTCTTACCCTGTGATTGGCAATTTTCTATGGGGAGAAAAAAAAATAAAAAAGAAAAATAAATTTTATTTTTTTCCTTTTTTTTTTTTCTCATGATTGAATAAAAAGGATGGAAAGGAAAATAATTTTTATTTTCTCTTGATTGGATAACTAATTATGGAAGGAAAAAATAATAATATGTAATAGATTTCCAATTTTACCCTTTATTAAACAACATATTTGAATATTTAATTATATTGTATAATGATAAAAAATAATAATTATTATTTAATTGATTTTATATGAAATTAAAATTTATTTAATTTTAAATATAATTTTAATAAGAAACAATTCTTAAATTATTTTTTTATTTGAAATGGTTAAAAAAATATATTTATAGATTGGTTTATATTTTTTAAATATTAAAATGTAACAAAAATATTTTTAAATATATTTTTTAAATTTTGAAATATTAACCTGAAATTTTCGAGTGAAAATGAGAACAAATTAAGAAACTTTGGTTCGATAGGTTCGGTTCGGATTGTTTCAATTTAATTACATGTATTTTAAATTTGGTTCGATTCAAATAGGTTTGATTTATTAATTACTTCAGTTAATTCAAATTTTTTTGTTTTCTATATAAAAAACTGAACCAAAAACCTAAACCGAATTTTTTAAATAGTATAATTGAATAAACCAATTTTATTAAGGGATCAAACCGAATCGAATCGAACCAGATCGGTTTGGTCAGTTTTTCAGTTTGGTTCGGTTTTTACTCAAATTCTGTAATTTTGTATAATGTCTAGGGGTAGGATGATAATTTTTGCAAAATCCTTTCTTTCTTCAATATTTTCTCTCCATTTTGGAGAGAAAAGGGAGGGAGGAAAATATGAGTTATTTTCTCTCCCTCTCTATTTTTCTCCCCTTCCCAATCAAGGAAAAATAACATTCCCTTCTTATTTTCCTCTCCCCCTTATTTTACCCTCTCCCAATCACAAGCTAACACTCTTGCTTCTAGTTTTCTTGCATTTGTCAAATCAATGATTCTTTAAGGTCAATTTTATGGATAACTTTTCTCACCCTTGTGTTTTTTTTTTTTTTTTTTCTCCTTTTTCTTTCACAATGGCTTCTAATATAGGGTTAGACGTCCTTCAAATGAGCCACGTAGCTTCTTTGGTTATCTTAAGGAATTAATTTGTTTTTTTAACGATTATGACATCCCATCTGATGTTCAAACACTTGTATCGCCTCCTAATTTTATGGTTTTTAATAACTCGAGCCCCATTTCTATCATGTTTTACCTATATTTTTTCAATTTCGGGCTTAGCCTTCCATTCTCTTTTTTGAATTTCATTAGATTTCTTCAGTCTAATTTCACCTTAATTGCTTTCTAATGTCATGCTATTTTGAATTGCTCGAGAATGCACATAATGTTAGTCCTTCGGCTTATTTATTTATATATTTTTATAATTGTGGACAGTGACAAAACTAGGAACACTCACATATGAGTGCTAAAAAAAGGAAGACTTTTTTTTTTTTTGGTGATATGATCTCTTCTTAAAAAAAAAAAAAAAGAATGGAGAGATTTTTTTTTATTGCTTATCGGCCTACTAGTTAGGAACTTCCTCCGATTTGGAATAGAAACCCAATAAAGTGAAATTTGGGGAAGATATTTATAGAGGACAAGCTCAAAGCAGAAGTCTTCTTTAAGATGAAGATGAATCGCCTGGTTGATCCTAAAGAAGTTTGTAGCTTCCTTAAGTCCAAGCAAAAATTAAGAAGTTTGTAGTTTGTTCAATTGAGGAAAAATCTTCCATTGCTGGAAACATGGGTTTTTTTTTTTTTTCCCATTATGTGCTTTTATACTCACTTCTCATACTTAATTTTTTTGTTTGATGAAGATATGTGATAATCATACAAAGACCAGACGAGCAAGGTGAAATCGCTCAGAGACAAGTTGGTAACCACACAAGAACTGGACAAGGTGAAGAGACAGGTCATGGCGAGCAAGCGTGGTAGGTAATCAAGCAATAATGGCTAGTTTCAACACAGTCGAGCATCAACGTTACTAATTGTAATAGTAAATCTTGGCATTAATAGCCAAAATGGTTAGAATCTTGGCATTATGAGTTGTATTAGTGGGGTAATTATAGTAGAACTCAGTACAAATTGAGGAAGCATTGTATATAAAAGATCATCTGAATAACCATTATCTCAGTTTACTCAAATTGATCTTAATTTGTAACCGTAATGCTTTAGTAACCAAGAATCTCGTTATCCTTTTGGTGCGGTGAGCTTGGACTGGTGTTTTTTGCTTTTTCTGCTGCCACATTTTGGTTTCCAAGAATAGCCATAAACCTTTCAAGTTGCAGTTTGGGTCTACCTGACATGAACACCACTTAACCACTAGAATAGCTACTGCAGGATAAGCCTGTACCCGTTTGCCAGGCCATTACATCAGCTGGTCTGGGTCTTGCAGGGCCAACGATACACTATGGGGCATATACCAACGCAATGGAAGGCGCCAGTGCCTAGGAAAACAATAAGCACACTCTGATACCGTCTTACATTACTAATATGTTAAACGCCTTTAAAACTTCAATATTCAAAGAATTTCAAATTGCTATTTCTTCTTTGATTGCAAGACAATTCGAATAGGAAAAGAGTAGTGAACGCAGTAAGTGCAATGCCACTTTGCCAGACAAGATGAATGATCAGGGGCATAGGCAGGTCAACGAACACGAAGGCCCAACGGGCGAGCAATAGTTGGCCCTCCTCTCAGTGAGACATCAGCTGGTGAACAAGGTCTCGTAAGTAAGGGAGAGATGAACAAGTATGTCAGTGACTTGATCAACAAAATGCAGAACAAAGGGCGTAGTTACATAGACTTTGGGGTCATTTATAATAGCTCCTCGAGCCTAAAGATCATGAGCTAGTCAATGCCCCCAAAATGGAAGACGCCTTCTTTGGAATCTTATTGGGGCAAGTCAGATCCAAGAACGCACCTATCTCTCTACCTTTTGAGACACAAAACATCCTCAGACATTCGAATTCCATATTATCAAAGGCTTTCGCACCGCTCTACATAAAGTCGCCCAAGAATGGTTTAAAAGCGTGCCAGAGTGTTCCATTTCAAGTTTTTAGCAGCTAGCAGCATAGTTTTGAGTTAGATTTATCAACTGCATTAGAGTACACAAGAACTCCATAGACCTATAAAAAATACATCATAGGGAGGACGAAGCACTCAAGGAGTTTATCGAGTAGTTCAATGAAGCAATAATCCAAATTAACCATCTCAGCTTGGAAATTGTAATCGACGCAATGAAGCAAAAATACAAATTAGGAAAAATATTTGAGTCCCTGTACTTGAATAAACCCAACATTTATGAAGAATTGATTAATAGAGCAAATGTGTATATGTCATTAGATGAAGAGTGGAAGATGCAACGTTCTAGTGTGGCAGTGCATGGACCAATTAGATCACATTAGGAGAAGAGACAACACGATGGACGAGGCGAACAAAGTAAGCCATATTCAGAATGGACAAGGCAAAGGTACGACGAGTAATGTCAATTCATACCTCTCGATGCGTCGAGGCGAGAAGTACTCCTATGGATCAAGCAGAGGGAAGCGCACATCACATGACCACACCGCATGAGTGAATAATCAGCTGAAGCAAAAGATAAAAGTAAGTATTGTGAGTTCCATAGAGATGTGGGACATGACATGAAAGAATGCAAACAATTACACTCTATTTGGATTAAATGTTTATAAAGAGTTGGAAGGATTAATAATGGAATAAAATAGATGAGTTTGATTTGGAAATAAAATGTTAAATTATATTTATGTTTACGATAGTAGAAATGAAAAAGAATGGTTTGAGCTTAAACTTATGAAGACACCCCGATTTAGAGTGTTCCAATATAGAGGTTGGGGTGAGTTTGGATGAGTTTAGCAAACTCTTAGGAATCAGTCAATTCCACTTCAACATATCCCATCCAAACATAAAACCATTTTATTAACTGGTCACTTCCATTCCATTTCATTCCTTTATAAACCCCTAATCCAAACAAAGCATTTGTTCAGAAAGGAAAAATAAATATGTTTGTGAGAAAGCTAGTCAACTCAGAGGGAAAAGGTGAACAAACAACAATCGATAAAATTAAAATTGCATGTGTAATACATGACGTAACGAGAGGATCAACCGCATGAGATAACATAACAAAAAGAAGAAAGTATCAGTAAGCCTTATATAATGCCTTAGAAAAGCAAGCTGAGCCACCTGGGGCTGTGGTTATTGATCATACGGATGGAGTAAGAATTGTTGAACTTTTTGTAGACTCTCTTATAATTGAAGGGATAGTTCATAATTACTTAATAAAAAGGATGTTGTTGGGCACCGAAAGCTCAGTTAACTTTATCACATTAATTGCATAAAAGGCATTAGGGAGAAGCACCAATCAACTTCAGCTTTTCTGAACACCATTGATTGGATTGGGAGGAAAACAGATACTTGTGGAATGATTAACCACACTGAAATTACTACTGGGAGATGAGGAGTTTGTTGCAAAGATGGATGCTCAATTCATGGTTACTGATGTGGGCATTTTCTACAATGTCATCCTAAGGTGACCATTGCTATACAACACGAGAGCTGTGATAAATATACAATATTTGTGCATGAAAATCCAAGTGAAAGGGGGTGTGTCAATTGTACAAGGAGATCAATAACTAGCTCGAGAGGTGTACACTTTAGGTTTAAGGCAGGTAGGTACAGCTTTAGCTGTCCAAGGAAGGATAATCAATATAGTAAAAGTATTAAAGTCCTTTTGACATATGAGGTAGAACAAGAAAGACAAGACTGACCGAAGAAATAAAAAATGCAATGGTCAAGGGGAAAAAGCTTTAGATAAAAGTTGATATCATTGAAAAAGATTTAATTTTTGTGCTTTATGAGTACCCAAACATATTTGCATGGGTTCCAGCAATGTCACAAGTATTGATACATCAACTATTGCAAATTCATAAAATATTGACAATTTTATTTATTTGCTAGACTGAAAAAAAGGAACCATGCTTTAGAAAAACAGGCGAGAATGATAGAAGAGATGAAAAAACTATCGCAGATAAGAGTGATAAAAGAAGTTCGCTATCCAAAATGTTTGCCAAATATTGTCCTAGTTAAAAAATCGAATAGCAAGTGGCGAATGTTTGTAGATTTTACATATTTAAATGCTACAACCCCAAAAGATAATTACTCTTTACTAAACATAATGTTGTTAGTGGATTCAATTATGCAGTATGAGCAGTACAACCTATTAGGTGTAGCTAATGGATACCATTAAATATGAATGAACAAGGAGGATAAAGAGAAGACGAGTTTCGCCACCAATCAATGTATATTTTGTTATCAAGTTATGCCTTTTGGACTAAAAAATGTAAGGGCAATGTATTAAAGGCTATTAAATCGGATGTTCAAACCTTTAATTATTAAAACAATAAAGGTATACGTGGATGACATTATTGTCAAAAACAGGAAGGATGAAGACTATTTGAATGACTTAGCACAAGTACTTTCCATATTTAGGGAATATGAGATGAAACTTAACCATGAGAAATGCATGTTTGATGTTATCGTAGGTAAATTTTTAGGACACATAATTAGTAGAAAGGGTATATAAATAAACCCAGATAAAATAATGGCCATAATATAAATACATACCCTAAAAACCATACATGATGTTCAAAAATTAAATGGGAAACTTAATGCCTTATAGTGATTTATTTCTTGTTCAACAAAATGTTGTTTACCATTTTATAGGGTCATAAAGAAAGGCAAGAAACTTAAGTGGATAGATGACTACCAAAGGGCATTTAAAGAGTTGAAGACTTTCTTAGCATCACCTATATGGTTTAGCTAACCAAACCCAAGAGCAGAATTATACTTATACATCATGATTATGGATAAGGCATAACCTTGATCTTAGCATGGGAAGAGAAGGGTGAACAATTTCTAGTTTTCTATATCAGTAAGGTTTTATGAGGGTAGAGCTTTGATATCCTCAAAAAGAAAAGCTAGCTTTAGAAATAATAACTATGGCTACAAAACTTCGACCATATTTTGAGGCTCACACAATTGAGGTATTAATATATTTTCCAATACAAAAAATTTGCATTGCTTAAAACTCTTAGAACATATGATAGATTGGTTTGTCTATCTCAACAAGTATGCCATTAGATATAGCCTTCAAACATCATTAAAAGCACAAGCCCTAGGGGATTTCACAGTAGAATGGACAAGAGAACCCACTTCCAAGGTAGATTTTAAAGCAAATTAAATGATTCATATTGATGGAGTAGTATATTCTTTAAGGGTAGAAGCAGGAGTCATAATAACAGGACTAGTGCTAATTAGACTTCAATATGCAATAAGGTTTGAATTTGCTACAACTAACAATGTAGTAAAGTGTAAAGCTTTTCTTGTAGGGTTGTAACTTCTGAATGATATCAGACCATAAAGGGTCATTATCTATAGTGATAGTCAATTAGTTGTGCAATAAGTAAAAGTCGAGTTCTCTGCGAAAGACAAACAAATGTCTAAATACCTTTAACCCACATGACAATTGTTTCAACAACTAATGGAGAATGGCATGAAGGTTCAAGTCAAGCAAATATCATGTACAAAAAATAAAGATACTGATCATTAGCCAAACTAGCAGTCATAAAGGAACAAAGGGTAAAAAACATAATTTATCATTATTGGTTTGTGTCCACGTAAGTACATGTGCAAGTTATAGTATTGAAAGGGTTGTCGTATCAGTAACGACTAGGTTATCAAGTATTATCGGTCTAATACTATGATATTTTAGAGTTCCATATGATGTTGGTGAAAAACAAATCTAAAAAGCAAAGAACTAAAAATAACAAATAAATTGAAATAACAATGATAATAAAGGCTTACGATCAAGTTATCCCTTACAATGGATGTAGATCAATAAATGAACTTTATGATTATTTCGTGAATGGATGATATTGAGAGAGGCTATCCTAAAGATTCTTAAACCTTTTCTCAAAGTGAATAACATGATAATAACATAAAACAAGACCTATTGCCAAGGTAAGTTTACATATTAACATATCAAGCTTTGTGTTTAACCTTAAATCCCCTTAGCCATGCATCTATCTCCATGCTATAATAAACTAAGTTCAATGGTTAATGATCTAATGCCAAACTTTAATCCTCGTTCCTTCATTCAACATCTAAAATCATACAAATAATGGCTAAGTATTCATAAGCATTAAGCACATAACCATTAAATCAAATCAGGTTCCATTCATTCATAAAAATACAGTCAAATAATATATCACACCATTGTAAGTTCAAACTCAATGCTAAGAAAGGAGTTTTTCCTCTCATCATATTGCAAAACAACAATACATAAAAGATATGAAAAGAATCTATAAAACTTAGATTAGAAATAAGAAAGATGGGCAAGAATTTATGTCACTTAATTCTTTAATCCTTCACACTTTAAATTTGAATCCTTGTGTTCTTTTCCTTCAAAAGATGTTTAGGTGTTTTCATCTTGTTTTTTTTTTCCTCAAAAGTCAGCCAAAACTCTCTAAAGTTCATTCTAAGTTTGTCCCTATCAAAACCCTTAAGTTTCCTTTATATAGGGTCTTGAAATAAGTGAATTCAATTAAAAATTTGTTTTACAGATCATTAGGGCGACAACCTGAAACAAAAGTCGCACCCGTGACAGTAGATTTATGCTCGAAAGTCACAACTTGCAATGAAAGTTATGGGCGTGATGGATAGCTTCAAATTTTAGTTTATTCCTCAAAGTTGCTTCCTTGTGTCAACTTTGTCCAATTCAGCTCCAAATTCATAAAAAAAACACCTAAAAATCACCATATAACATACAAACATAAGGAATAATATGAACTAACATCAAAATAACTAACTTAAACATAGAAAAATAATAAATCAAGCTCAAAGTCTAATGAAATACTATGAACAAATTAAGTTCACCAAATTTCCCCACACTTAAACATTGTTGATCCTCAAATAACAAAGAATTATATAGAAAAAATCCTTTACAACCTTTACAGAAGTATATAACTTCACTTTGCTTGCAATGCCAATCACTTAAGTATTGCATTAAAGATAAGTACTATATTAAAGATACCAATCATCGACTTACTTAAAGCAAATGAATTTGCTACTTTAAAGAGGAAACTTATTCATTCATGGAAAGTTAGAAATAATAAGGCAATACTTTGCACATATATCTCAATAATCATTCTAACAAGATTATCAATAGGCAATCACATTATAAAGTATGTTGAATCACCATTGTCTTTGCTAATTAATAATAAGAAGAATAACTTTAAGTGCAAAAGATCATTAGGATTCATTCTACATTAAGCACATAATCTTTCACTTTCACTTTTTCTTTTTTTCTTTTCTTTATGTTTCTTTCAAAGAGTTAGTGTGCCTTTTTATGTAAATACAAACATGGTAATGAATGCACTTGGTTACTCAACATACAACTTCATTCGAAATGCTTTGCATACTCATGCTTTTAGTTTGCCATTTTGCGTGAAAATCGATGTTAGTCATGAAGATCCCCAGTTACTATGCATCCAAAAAATAACAGAGTAATTTTTTTAAAATTTTTCTTTACTCCTAAATCATATCTCATGAAAACTACTTTATCTATATTAATTAACAAAGCATAAAGGTAAAGCTCATGCAATTACATCTATGCATAACTGGCCAAATTACTTGCTTTAATATACATGTAAATTATCATCTTATTGAAGATCAAACAATCCTAAATTCATAAATTATACTTTACAATCTAGCAACTAACTCAAAATTCATTTATCTCACATACATTTAAATAATGGCATCATCATTTGTAGTTACTTAAAGTGATTACCAAACAAATCCAAGTAAAGCTAGATATCTTTCCAAAAATCATAAAAAGTTTTGCCCTATTTAGCCTTATACATAAGTCTAAGCATAATTCCTCATAAACAACACAAATTTTTTTGTCCAATTTGGAACATATGAATCCTAGCACTAATAAACCCTTACACTTATTTATGGCTTTTTTCTTCAATGACATAAAGAGGCAAAATAAAATGTGAAAGGAATACCCCCCTTTTTCACATGATGGAATGTTGCTAGATGCTGAAAGAGAACTTTAAGTCTTTAAGGAATTCATGAGGTTGTCTTTAAACTCACTCTTCTTTTCTTAGCCATTACATAAGAAAATAAAAACAAATATTAAATGCAGAATTTAAATTAACATATAGAGAAAACATTACAAATTGAAAAGAAAACTAAAAGAAAGCCAAATGAAAGAAAAACTTGGGTTGCCTCCTAAGAGCGCTAATTTAGGTAGTTAGCTTGACCCTCATTCTCCATTTTTATGAAGGCGATGAAAGGGAGATGGATGCTTTCGCATTAATGGAATCTCCAATGATGTATGGCTTAAGTTGGTGGCCATTGACTTTGAATGGGTCTCCTTTTTTATTTGCTATCTATATTACTTCATGGAGAAAGATCTTGACAACTCGAAAAGGGCTCGACCATCTTGATTTCAATTTTCTTTGAAATAATTTCAAGCAGCAATTAAACAACAACACCAATTGGCCATATTTGAAGTACCTTCACACTAAATACTTATCATGCCATCTTTTAGCCCTATCCTTATATATAACTTGGCATTATCATATGCATTCAACCTTAATTCTTCCAATTCATTAAGTTGTAGGAGCCTTTTTTCTCCTGCTTGCTTTAAATCAAAATTCAAGGCCTTAACTGCCTAATGTAGTTTGTGTTCTAACTCAACTGAAAGATAACACAATTTACCAAACACCAACCTAAATGGTGACTTATCTAATAGAGTATTATAGGTATTTTAATATGCCCAAAGTGTATCATCAAGCTTGGATGACTAGTCTTTCCTTGAGTGATTAACGATTTTCTCTAAGATTAGCTTGAGTTGCTTATTACTAACCTCAACTTGGCCACTTATCTAGGGGTGATAAGGGGTTGTAACCTTGTGGGTCATACCATATTTTCATAAAATGCTTTTAAACTGTCAGCTGCAGAAATGAGAATCACCATTACTAATTATGGTATTAGGAGTGTTATATTTTGTTAAAATATATTTCTTCATGAACTTCATCACCACCCTAGCATGTTTGGTAGTGTATGCCTTTGCTTCCACCCATTTGCTAATATAATCACCTGCAATAAGTATGTACTTATTTAAATGGCAAGGTGGAAAGAGACCCTATAAAATCTATCCCCCATACATTAAAAATTTTAACCTCTAGAATCCCATGTTGGGGCACTTCATTCCTCCTTAAGATGTTGCCTATTCATTGAAATCTATCAGAATTGACTACAAAGTTTCAAACATTATGAATAATGTTGGCCAATAGAAACCATACTGGAGGACATTCTCCATTGTCTTAGAAGAGCTAAAGTGACTACCCACTTCCATGGTATGACAATGTCTCAAAACATCATGCATTTCATCTTGCAGTAAACATATCCTTACTAAGCTATCATTGCATCTTTTATAACATAAAGGTTATACCCAATAGTAATTTCTAGTGTCATGCAAGAATATCTTCTTTTATTGATAACTCAAGTTAGAAGGTAAGACATTACATACCTAGTAGTTAACAATGTCAGCATAACTTAGAGTATATGATTGAGAAACCATTATCAAATGAGCACCTAAAAATGAATCATCAATTGGAAAATTGTCAGATTACTCTTTATCTATATTTCTTTCAAACCTAGAGAGGTGATCGACTACCACATTCTCAATGCCCTTTTTATCTTGAATTTCCATGTCAAATTCTTACAATAGTAGGATCCACCACATGAGTCGAGGTTGACATCCTTTTTGGAGAGAAGGTAGCATGATCATTATAGACAATGACCTTGACAACAATTAAATAAGCTCAAAACTTGTCAATTGTGAATTCTACGGATAACAATTCCATTTAGATGGTGGTGTAGTTCACATGTGCTTCGTCAAGGATTTTGCTAGCATAATAGATGGCATAAGTCTTTTTATCTTTCCTTTATCCCAAGACTGTACCAATAACAAAGTCACTTGCATCACACATAATCTCAAAAGGCAAGTTCTATTCTAGTGGTTACAGGATCGGTGTTGAAATCAATGCCTCCTTAATCCTAAAAAAGCATCAAAACAAGACGGGTCAAAATTAAAAACAACAGCTTTAGCAAGCAAATTACACAAAGGCTTATCTATCTTAAAGAAATCCTTAATAAATCATCGTTAGAACCCGATATGGCTAAGAAAACTTTAGACTCTTAGAGTAGATGTTTGTGGTGGTAGTTGCTCAATGGCTTTAACCTTTGCCCTGTCAAATTCAATGCCATGGTTATAAACTAAATGACCAAGCACAATACCTTCATTAACCATAAAAATGACATTTTCCCAATTAAGCACTAAATTGATCTTCTCACATCACTATAAAACTTTAGCCATAAAAAAAATCATCCATAAGAATTTTCATTGTTTCGTAAATAAAATATAAAAAAAATGGATGTCATGCATCTTTGGAATGTAGTGGGGGCCTTATAAAGACCAAAAGGCATCTTTTTAAATGTAAAGGTGCTATAGGGACATGTGAAAGTGGTCTTTTCTTGGTCTTCAGAGTGAATGTAAGTTTGGCTAAATCTTGAGTAACCATCCAAATAATAATAAAAAGGAATAGTTGGCTAATCTTTCTAAACTTGATCAATAAAAGGCAAATGGTAATGGTCTTTATGGGCACTTTGAATTTTTTTTATAAACAATGCACATTCACTAACCCATTACTATCTTAATGGGTATCAATTCATTTTTTTCATTCTTTACTATTATCATCCTTCCCTTCTTTGGCACCACTTGAACGAGGTTCACCCACTCACTATTATAGATGGGGTAGATGATCTCAATATCAAGTAACTTGATGAATTCACCTCTAGTAATGTCTTTAATGTCAGGGTTAAGCTTCATTGGTTCTCTAATTAATGGTTTACAACCTTGTTACATTAGTATTCTGTTAGCCCTTGTGCAACAAGAAGGAAGGTTGAATTGGTAAAAAATTTAACCGTATGGAAGGAGTGTATGTAATTTAAAGTTAGAGAAAGAGTAGGAGAAGAATAAACACAAGCATTTTATAGGTTTTAACCGTTAAATAGTCGTTACATATGAAATTATCTTAAAATCTCCAAAATTAGAGTCAAATCTTGCATTTAATGCTTGTTTGACTGAAATCGCAGCCGCGACTGCAAGTTGTGATCACAAAATGCATTTTGCTCAGATTTTACTCAGCCGCAGTTGAGATCTTCAAATTTGTCTAATGGCTAGTGACACTTGGCATTTTAGCATTGGTTCTTTGAAAATAACCATTAGTACCCTTTAATGATTATTAAAAGTTATTCTCATGATTTTCGAAAGTTGGTTGCTACTTCCATCGTGAATCAAACTAGAGTTTTAGTGTTCCAAACTTTGGATAGATTGCGGTCAATATCAAAATGATGTTGTTGTGAATTTTATACCTCAAAGGACTCTTGACACCTAACTCAACTTGATTGGCTGTCTGGAGTCCATCTTTGATCATTTGAAGATAGTGATTGTGACCCAGGCTGCGATAGGCATCACGAATTGAATTGGAGCTTTTGCTCCTAAATTTTTTTAAGATAGTTGTCACGACCTTCAAGTCTTGGTCGCGACTTAGGAGACAGTTTTAACAGTTTGCACAATTTGTTTCCAATCACTTTCATTCTATTTCTAATGTGTTCCTAACTTAATTTTTATATAGACAACACTCATAAATGGTGTTAGAACCTTTTTAATCTATATTATCAAGATCAAAATAGAGTTTTGACCTTGGTTTGACTAACCTAGTCTAATAATCTCATCCTTTTTTATTTTGACAACTTAGATTAAAATATACAAAAGATAAAGGTTTGTCATGCATAATCTTGAACATGTTAAGTATTTGGAAGTCAACGTTAGGTGAATTGCAAGAGATTTAAATCATAAGCATAAGTTTGAAAAAGTTAGGTTTCAAAGAGATTATTCCCCCTTAATCCATACTTCCTTTTGTTGTTCAATTAACCCAATAAAATCATTTTATCTTATCTCTCTACTTTCTTGCATATCTCTCCACTTTGTTGTATATTGACACTCATATGATCTTTCCTCCTTTGACATGCGAAGAAGAGACCCACAAACCTATAGATGTCTATGACATACGAGGTGAAAAGGAATTGAAACTTGGTTTTAAGACTCAAGTGAGCCAGTTGGTCAACAAAGAAATGTCCACTTTGGATGCGTTTGTTTTTAAGAAGGCAATAGAGAAATGAGAGGTCCTTTTGAGAGATATTCTCATTTCCATAACCCCTAACATTTATAAAGAAGGTGATGATCTTACAAAGTAGCCAAATGGGGAAGTTTTTTTTTTTTAATGTTTTTAGCTACTGACTTCTTTAGTTCATGCTTTTTCTCAATGAAGATTTCACTTTAAAAATCAGAATATATGAAGTCTAAGGAGGAAAGATAGAAGGGAATGGAGTTTCCAATTTGAAATTGAAGATAGAGCAAATTTAGGGTTAAGTGATAAAATATTATTCACCAAAGCATCTAAAGGTCAACCCATACATACCTAAATTGGAGGCTACCTTCCTACTAATTTCCATCTCACACATAAATTCTCTCATAATGTCTTCATATCCGGGCTCTTTATGAAAAATAAATTCCACCCACCCAAGGTTTGAGAGGAAGGCTTTGATATTTCCCTCTGGTCTAAGAGAAGTAAGAAAAACTCATAAGGTATCTTGTTTGCTTTAATTATATTCTTCTTATTGGCTTGATAATGCTCATTTTCTTTCTTGGTAATTCCTCTCATAAGATGAAGGGAAGGAGTTTATCTTGAAGGAAGAGAGGAGGTTTGGGCTATGACCTTACCTTTCTCATTTTTGGTGCTCTTCCTTAGTACCATTTTAATGATGAAAAGGAAAAGGAGTCGAGGTTGAGGAAAGAGAGAAATTTAAGAGAGAAGGATGAGATTCGAAAGGAGAGATGAAAAAAAAAAGAATGAAAATGTGTTAAGAAGATTTAAATAAGAAGAAAATAGGTTTAAACTGGTTGAAAAATGGCTAGAAATGCATTCTTGCACTGTTTGGGAAGCTAATAGTTAGTGTCCACTGCATACTAGTAGGTCATGACACTATTCACACGTTACGATCATGAATTATGAAAAAAATGAGTAACAAATAAAAATTTCTTGAAAAGGTGTGAAATTAACAGTTGAAAATTTCAAATTGAATTTTCATGATGGCAATATGAAATGGTGAACGTGAATTATAAAATAGTTTGAAAACCACAATAGCCTGTAAATAGCGACGATGATTACCAATCTCAATCATGATTTATAACCCACTTTTAAAACAAAATTTTTGATAAATGACCTAAACATAGAGTGTTCAATTTGATATTTTGATGAGTAATTCATGCAATTGAACATTGAAAAGCTCAAATGCAAGTTGAATCAATTCATACAACAACAAACCAAATGCACAATAATCAAACATATGAAATATCTCAATAATAATAATCATGCAGCCATGAATGGATACAATGAGATCTATTTTCACCCTAGAAAACTTCCATCAAACATCCCTAGTTCTCTCTTTATAAAGTTCATCCTTTCTTCATTAAGGGGTTTAGTGAAAATAATTGCAAGTTAGTTATTAGTGTTAATAAATTCTAACACCACATTATCATTTTGCACATGATCTCTAAAAAAATGTTGTCTTATGTCAATGTGTTTACTTCTTAATTGTTGGATGAGATTCTTTGAAAGATTTATTGCATTTATGTTGTCACATTTGATAGGATTGTGATCAACATCTTTACCATAACCCTTAAGTTATTTTATCTAAAGAACTTAGGTGCAACAATAACCCGCCTCCACATAGTCCACTTCGATGGTGGATAAGGCAATCAAAACTTGCTTCTCGCTAAACCAAGAAACTAAGCAATTACTAATACATTTGCAAGTTTTAGAAGTGTTCTTTTTATCCAACAAACTACTAACATTATCCGCATATGAATATCCAAGAAGACTAAAAGATGAATTCCTAGGATACCATAATTCTAAATGCATAGTGCAATGTAAATATTTGAAAATTCTTTTAACTGCATGCAAATGAGATTCTTTAGGATATGATTGAAATCTAGCACACTAAACAAAAACTATACATGATATTGGGTCTAAATGTGATAAGATATATGATAGAGCTAATCATATCTCTATACTTCTTTTCATCAATTAGCTTACTTAATTCATCCTTGTCAAGCTTTATTATTAAGCTTATTGGTGTCTTGCACTCTAACAACCACCCATTCCAAATCTTTTGAATAGCTCTTTAAAGTACTTAGATTGGTTGATAAAGATACCCTTTTTGCTTTGTTTAATTTGAAGACCAAGGAAAAACTTGAGCTTACCCATTATGCTCATTTTTAAAAAATGAAATTAAGTCTTTCATACTAAGCTCTAAAAGCTTGTTTCTAACTATACAAGGCTTTAGTTAGTTTAAAAACATGGTTTGGAAAATCATGAGACTCAAAACTTGATGGTTGCTCAACATAAGCTTCCTCCTCAATTAAACCATTTAAAAATGCACTTTTGACATCCATTTAAAAAGGTTTGAAATTCATATAACATGCATATGTTAAAAGAATTGTAATGGCTTCTAACCTTGTAATGGAGGAAAAGGTTTCATCATAATCTATACCTTTCTCTTGGTTGCGTCCTTTGGCAACCAATCTAGTTTTATTCCTTGTAATGGAACCTTACTCATGTAACTTATTCCTAAACACCTACTTGCATCCTAAAACTAGGTGTTGCTTAGGCCTATGTACGAGTTCCCAATCCTTATTCCTCTTAAATTAGTTGAGTTCCTCTTGCATAACAATCACTCAACAATCATCATAAAGAGCCTTATCAATTGATTTTGGCTTAATTTGAGAAATAAAAGTAATATTATTATCTAATGTATTTAATTGGGCTCTAGTACATACTGCCTTAAAGGTCTCACTAATGATTAGCTCCTTAAGATGATCCTTGGAGTACCTCTAATCCTTAGGAAGTCCTTGAGCTTGGTCCTCCTCTTATTGGGGTTGAACTTGCTCCAGCTCTTGAGATGGCTTTTGCTTATTAATTTCAATCATATTTTCCTTTGGTACAAAATTGAGCTTTAATCTTTCAAAGTCACCCCCATGATCATCAATAAGTGTACCTCTCCCAAGATCAAGTTTAATATATTCATAAAAAAATAACATTCTTAGATTCTTCAACCATCATGGACGTTTAATTAAAGGTTGTATAAGCCTTGCTATTGGTGGAATAGCCTAGAGAAATACCCTCATCAATTTTAGAAGCAAAAATTTTCAAGATTATCCTTAGTATTCAAAATGTAGCTTTTACACCCAAAGACTATAAGTTATGAAAGATTGGGGTTTCTTGCATTCCATAACTCATAAGAGATTTTATTTAGAATGGTTCTTTTAAAAACTCTATTTACAATGTAGCATAAGGTGTTGATGGCTTTAGAATAAAAGTAGTTTGAAAGAGAATACTCATGGAGGACAACCCTAGCCATCTTAATCAGTGTTCTATTCTTTCTCTCTATAATACCATTTTTTTAGTGTTTTAGGAGCTAAAAAATGGTGTAAAATCCCATTCTCCAAATAATAGTTTTCAAGAAGTTCATTTTGAAATTCCTTTCCATGGTCACTTTTAAAAAGAAGAAATGAAGTAACATTTTTCATTTTGAACTCTTTTTGCAAAACTTTTGAAACGTAAAAAACATAACTCTTATAGGGCAAGAAACTAACCCAGGTGAACCTAGAGTAATTATCAATTAGAACAAATGCATAATGCTTTCCATCAAGACTGGCATTCCTAGTAGGTCTAAGTAAATCCATGTGAATGAGTTGAAGAGGTATGGAAGTAGTTATAACATTGTTTGTCTTGTAGGTTGCTTGATGTTTCTTCCCCATTTGACATGGTCCACAAGTCTTATCTTTAGCAAACTTGAGCTTTTAAAGACCTTCAACTAACTCTCTTTTGGATAAGCTTTGAAGAAGCTCCATGTTTACATGTCAAAGTCTTCTATGCCAAAGATATGCTTTATTGCTAATGGATACAAGACACTTGAATGATTGGTTAGCTAAGTTGTCTAAGTCAATTATGTATATGTTGCCTTATTTCTCACCTTTGAAGACTACATTCTCATCAACCAAAGTGGTAAGAAGACACTCTCTAGAATCAAAGATAACATTATTACTTTTGTCACATAATTGACTTAAACTTATTTAAACCATCAGCTAAAAGTATATTGTCAATAAGGAGGCAACCTTTATTACCAATTATACCAATGCCAATTATTTTGCCCTTGGCATTATTTCCAAACGTCACATTGCCACCATCTTTTTCTTTAATGGATATGAATAACTTTTTATTTTTATCTTATGCTTTGAATACCCACTATCCATATGCTAATTATTATCTTCCTCATTGGTGGCTTCCAAGCATACCTTAATCATAAAGCAAATTTATCTTTGTTTAGGTACCTAAGCATACTTGGGTTTCAGAGGGTTAGGCTTGGAAGAATCCTCTAGTTTGAGGCGAGCCTTCCTAATGTAAAAAAAACATATTTATGCCCACACCTCACGTAATAATGATATTGGAGCTTAGACTTATGAGTCTTTCTTCTATAAGGCCTTTTGGCATGAAAAGGGGGTCATCTTATGCCATGGCTATATGCACGTATGCAAGTGTAAGAATGATGAGGAGTAGAAGGTGTGTTTTTGTATGCATGCCTTTTAGTAACATGAAAGTATGATTGGCTCTTTAAAGCTTGGTCTTTGAGCCTTAGGGTGCCTTTCCCTTGCCTTTAGGCATAACGGGCTTAGTGCTGGGAGCACTTTTCTTCCTAATTACCTTTATGTTAGAGCTTTGAGGTGTGGATGCTCTAATGAAAATGGAAGGAGAGGATGTAGATGAGAAAGCACCATTAAAACCAAGAATAAGTCTTAGAAGGGGTGGTATTTGTGATACAATAAGTGTATCCAAAGCTTCCTTCCTTTGTGAAACTTTGAGATGAAATTTCTTCACTCAATCACTTTATTTTTTAAAGAATCATTTTCTTTTCTCAAAGAATCAATAGAGGATGGAGTTTGAGAAATTTGTTTTAAAGATTTCCTGAGTTCCTCATTAAGGGTTATCAAGTTACAAATAAGATCATTTAAGCTTTTAAAATCATCCTCTAATTTATAGTACTTTTTCTTATAAATTTTCATTTTAGATTTGTATTTATCAGATTTCAACGACATGGCTTAAAATAGCTCATCATCCTCATCTCATATGAACCAATGTCATCACAAGATTGAAAAGAAGTACTTACCTTATTAAAGGAGTCCTCTTCAGCCATGAAGCAAAAGTTGGCAGCCTCATCATCTTTTTCTTCTTCACTTTAGTCATCAACCCAAGTTGTTTTGAAGCCTTTTTTTCTTCTCCTTATCCTACTTCTTCTTTTTGAATTTTGGACAATTAGATTTAATGTGACCTTGCTTCACACATTTAAGGCAAGTCACATCATTCTTTTTCTCTTTGAGGTAGGATGATGTCTTCTAAAGGTTCTTTTTGTTCTTTCTTTTCTTCATGAGATCTTTGGATCTCCTAGAAAGCATAACAAGCTCTTATTCTTTCTTCTCACTCTTATCACTTTCACGCAAGATTTCTTTCACCTCTTTGTCTTTACTAGAGGATTTGAGAGCAAGAGTCTTTTTTTCTCCTTTATCTCCTTGTGTCCTCATCCTTCTCATTTCCTCAGCTTTCTTTATCACTATCTCATAAGTGAAAAACTTTCCCATTAAAACATTAGTTGGTATTTCTCTAATGTCATAATTGGATTCTTCTATACTACACACTCTAAACTTTAACCTTTTTAGTGGAAGCATCTTGAGGATTTTAGTGTTTACCTTATGATTGGTGAGAGTTCTCCTATACTTGTTCATATTCTTGGTAATGGTAAGGAGTATGTTCATCATATTAGTGACGATTTCATTTTCCTTCATCATTAAAAGTTCCTACTCCATTACATACATCTCCAATCTACTTGACTTCACTTAGATTGTGCCTTCATCATGATAGTTCACTAGGGCTTTCCATATCCCATTGGTGTTGAGGTAGTGTTGAACACTTCCACATTCTTCTCTTGAGATATAACTCAATATGGTGCCATAACTTTTTTGTTCTTGCCATTTGCCTTCTTATGTGCTTCAACCTATTCTTCTTTTGGAAGTAATTTTTCACTACCATCCATAATTCTAGTAGATGACTTTCACTCCTTTATAAAAACATTACAAAGATCCACCACACCATTATCAAGATAGATCTCCATTATATACATCCAATGAATATAGTTGGATCTATCAAAGAATGACTTAAGGTGACTATGGATTCCTTCTTGTGCCATGTTCTTTTCTTAAGTAATTAAGATAAAGAATCAGACTTGAGCTCTAATATCACTTTATTGGCCCTTGAATGATATGTACTATTAAGGCTAGTAGCACTATCTTACAATGGAAAATCCAATTACAGATACTGTTGCTACATCCTCTTCACAACAACCTTCTTCTTCTTCCTTAACAGTTTTTATTCCTCCTACTCCCTCTTTTAGAAGATCTACCTCTTTTAAAATAGATTACCTATATGAACTCAGCTACATCCCTGAATACCCTTCTTAGACCTTTATGATGCTTTTTAGAAAAATAAAGCATCTTGGACTAGATCCATCAAAGCCTTGATCAGACAAACACCTAAGGCTATAAAAGAGTATGTATAGTCTTCCAGCTTTGATCAATGTCCGATCCTAGCTATGGGAAAGGAACAGTTTGTTACTCTTGAAATACCTCTTGAGTTTGTCTAACAGTGGGTTATCCAAGGATATACTCACATCCACTTCGGAGCTATTCGTATAGCTGTCAACTACCATGGGAGGAAAGGCCTACCTGTCTTTGCAAGAATTGCCTTGCTAGACGATAGGTATTTCGAGTATCAACATGTAGTAATCAAAATGGTAGAAACGTCTTTTAATGTTGGTTCAGTGATGTTTACGTTCTACCCTAACTTCAACCTATCACTAAAGGATCCGCATGTTCTTAGTACCTTAAAGGTCTAAATCCAAATAACTGGAGCTTCTCAAGTGGCCTCTACTACAACAGCCACTTTGCACTATCAGATGATCTATAGGATCCAAAATCATGTCATTGATCTCTCACTCCTACATGAGAACAAAGCCTTATTGATAATTATAGATAAGCAGAACACACCAACATGCATCCATATTCCTCGACATATAATGAGCAATGAACTCCTTCAGTTGTGCCGGAGACATAGGTTACAAGTTATGAAAAGATGCATGAAAATACCCAACTTGTTCAATCAACTGAGCCAACTTACTATCGAAAGCTAGATGGCACCATTGAAGTAAGATTTGCTAGAATTCCTCCAATAGAAGAATGTAATGTGTTCACCGCATAGTTCATAATGACACCTCATGAACCAGAGTTAGGCATGCCAGTCATTTACTTTGAAAGCAATGGATCTCCTGTCTACCTGTTTGAAATAGATGGCCATTATTTCTTTAACGAGTATAGATGTGATGCTTGCTTATATGGTTCTGATGATGAAGAAGAAGACACCAAGAAAGTAAGAAGGAAAAAAGGCTGTTCAGAGACATCTATGAGGAAACGATTTGAGGATGGTGATCCCTCTGTTGGATTGCTTGGTGAATCCTCTAGAAAGTATGACTACATTGTCAATTATGGTCCTATCTCTTAAGAACTTCCTTCCATACTAAAACAACTCATTTACAAATAACCTTAAAACAAAACACCATTCCCTTGCTCCAAACAAGCCATGAAATGGATCCCTAAACTACCTAGCCTACCACCAACACCTCAAATCTGTATGTTCCAACCTACAGATGAAGATTTTCCTCCATTACCTGATCAAACTAACCTGAATACCCAATTAGGACCATGACTTATATTAAAAATCCCACAGGGTTGACTCTAAGGGTGTACCTTTGAGTATTTCTCTAGCCGAAACAGTTCTCAACTGGCAATCAACAAATGCTCAGGCACAAAATAGGATTCTTAAAAATATATAATCCAAGGTTAATAAGGTGTCCTAACAAGTAAGCAAGGTAGATGACAGGTTCAGTGAACATCAACGAGATGTTTATGAGTTGATGATTCGACTCCAAGTTCAAGTTGAAGAAAAGCATAAGGAGGTCATGCAATTAGTGTCTCAAAGGGCTCAAACAGAGGAGATTCGAAGGAAAGCCGTGGAAATTTAAAAGCTAAAGTCTTAGCTTGAAAGAATTGAAAAGGATTTTAAAACTACTAAACAAAAATATCCAGATCCTTTTGACATTCCCTTACCAAAAGCATCACCCATTATTCCTCCTTCACTACACATTCCTACCACAACTGAATTTGAATGCCATAGCTTTGCAACTGACCTATTCCATAAGAAATATAAAGCTAGGAAATTTTCAGTTCAACTTGACCCAAAAGATTCATCCATTGTTGGACTAGGATACTTAATCCTATGTTTAAAATCTCTTTTGATCTTGACAAAGTAGATTGATCATCACTAATGTTTCAAATAAGTGTTGTCTTTGCAGAATTGAATCATTTCCTCAAGAAGGAATAAAGAAGTTGATG
>CATIWR010571055.1:0-14370 GCA_949677035.1 Omphalea diandra | reverse complement strand
GGATGTCACAGTTATTGGTTTGACAAATGAATTTAGATGTTACAGTTTTGGTATCAGAGAGGGCTCAAGCATACGCGGGGCAGACGTGCAAATCCCGGTGTGTATGACATCGCGGGGCTGACGGGCAAATCTCGGATGTTGTGTGCTCTGATAGGTACATATTGTAGCATTACAGATTGTGGAAAAAAAATGAAAACTGGTATCAGAGCAACATGATTTGTAAACGCAAGTGGTCGTTACATTTATTTGTATCAGAGCAAATATGAATACGGTCGTTACAAGGCACTTTAATGAAGCTTTATTAAGCATTTTACTAAAATATGTAATGGGCCTTCCTTCTTGCATTAGAACAACTTTAATCCCCAAACTTGAAACATCACTTTCAATTTCAAAAGTATTAGAAAGGTAGGCAAAGCTAATAAAAGTGCACTAATTAATTTAGATTTAAGAAAAATAAAAGCTCCCTCTTATGCATCCCCCATTTAATCCTGCGTTCTTCTTGATAATTTTAATTAAAGGTGTAATAATAGTGCTAAAATCCTTCACAAACTGTTTATAAAAGCTTGCCAAACTATGAAAGAATCTTACTCTCTAACATTTTTAACTGTGTGCCACTCCTTGTTGGCTTTAATTTTCTCTTCATTAGCCTATATTCCTTGTCCACCAACAACAAAATCTAAAAACAGAACTTTATTTGTACAAAAAGAACACTTTTAAATTTAGCATAAATCTTCTCTTTTCACAAAACATCAAAAACAAGTCTACCATGCTCTAAATACTTGTATAAAGATCTAGAATATATAAGAATATTGTCAAATAAAGAACTACAAACTTACATAAATAAGCTTGTAAAACATGGTTCATTAAATGCATAAAGGTACTAAGAGCATTAGTCAAATCATAAGGCATAACCAACCATTCATACAAATCATATTTTGTTTTAAAAGCTATTTTCAACTCATCCCCCTCTTTCATACAAATTTGATAGTAGCCCTTCTTTCATGTAAATTTGATAATAGCCATTCTTTAAATATATCTTTAAAACATTGTAGCACTATGTGATTCATCAAGTATATTATCAAGTAGGATCTTTATATTTAATTATAATCTTGTTAATAGCTTTATAATCTACACACATCTTTCAAGAACCATCCTTTTAAGGAATAAGTAAAATAGAAACTACACATGAACTCATTCTCTCTCTTACCAAACCTTTCTCCATAAGATTTCCAACTTGCCTTTGAAGCTCCTTTGTCTCCTTAGGATTTCTCCTATAAGATGGTTTATTTGGAATTTGAGAACTTGAGATGAAATCAATTTGGTGTTTTATACCTCTTAAGGATGGTAATCCTTTATGAACCTCATCAAAGAACAAGTCTATGAAATCATGCAATAAAGAAACAAAAACACTAGGAAGAGAAACAATTTAATCACCATCAAAAGAAAAATAAGATAAATGCAAATTCTTACACAAAAACAAAATCATGGGTGTTTTGGCTAAATAAACTTTCCTCACATCACTCGTTTTTGCATAAAAGTTTTTTTTTTCAAACCCTCTCCTTTTGCATACACCTCTCTTTTCTTTTATGCACTTCTTTGTTCTCTCCTTTTTTTTTTTTTGTCTAAGATCACGCCTCTCTTAGGTTTTCTCACTACTCTTTTTTTACTACGTAATTAATTCTTTTTCTCTCATATGTGAACGTTATGTTTATCATTGAAATTAAACTCATAAGTATTAGAAAACCCTTCATGCTTTTCCCTCCTATCAAATTGACATGGATGCCTTAATAACACATGGCTAGCTTACATAATCATTAACATCACATAAAACTTCATCTTTATATTTGCCTATAGAGAAAGACACTTTAACTTGTTTTGTAATCGTTACTTCACCATAATCATTTAAACATTGCAAGTTACAAGGTTTAAGATGTTTAATGGTAGGCAAATTAAACTTTTCAACTAAGGTAGGCAAATTAAACTTTTCAACTAAATAAGTATTAGCCACATTAGTGCAACTACCTTCATTAATAATTAAATAAGAAATTTTCTCTTTAATCATCATCAATTTTTACTTGGTCATTTAAAGAATGCTTAACAACTAGAAACATTTTATAAATGTTACCTCTTAAAGATCATCATAATTTACATCTCTAATAGGGGCATCTTAGGTTTTATTTTACCTCCTTCAACATCATCACTAATCAATCTCACCATCTATAAGTACCATTATCCTTTTATTTGGGTAATCTTAGGTCATATGTTCTATACCTTGGCATTTAAAGCACATAATAAAGCTAGTTTGATTGGGCTTCTTAGGTTTAAGATTAGGCTTCCCTTCTTCCTTTGCATGTTTATTTAGCTTAACCTTAGGTTTATTGCTGGCATTTTTACCTCCCTTCCATTTATTGGGTCAATTAGACATTGCAAAGTTGGGCTTGAAAGTCTTACCCTTTAGTTATCTCTCTACCTTTAAAGCCATATGGTAGGCATCTTATAGGTGCATCATGTTGTAGTTCTACAATGTTTGCAATTTCCTTAATAAGTCCAATAAGAAATTAAGCCATTCTTTGTTCCTTATCCTCTTTTATGTTGGCATGAATTAATGCAATCTCCATCTCTTAGTAATATTTCTACATGCTCTTAGATCCTTGCATAAGTCTTTATAAATGGTTATGCAAATCTCTATAATAATAACTATGAATAAATCCTTTTTTCATAACACTTTCCATTTCATGTAAAGTTATAACTAGATCTATTCCACATCTATGCCTATAAATCCTTAACTGATCCCACCATATAAATGTATAATCAATAAATTTTATAATAACAAGTTTTACCTTCTTTCATCACTATAATTATGGAATTCAAAAATAAATTCTACCTTCTTTTCCCATTCAAAATAAGGATCGAGATCATTTCTACCATGCCATCTTGCTTGTTATACTTTTGGAAACATTCATCCATTAATTTGACCTCATCATAATCATTGGTCCATCTCTTATGCCTTGCTTGTTGTTAGGTGGTGTGTGTGGTGTTGGAATTGTTATTGATGGTATTGTGACTATTTTCAGCACTATCCTTTTCTCTCATTTGCATCTGATATGTTTATTTGCGATTGATGTATTGAGCTTTTCATGTAAAGTTTTAATTCATGATCTCTTTCTACTTCTTTATGATCTGTCATGGTTAGAAAGTAATAATGAAAATTTTCATAAAATCACTCCCTCATATGTTTACACTTCCAAAGATGACACTCGTCTCATGTTTCACATAAAATAGGCTTTTTCCCTCTTATGATCTTACCACTCTTGCCTTTTACCTCTCTTAGTTCATTTCTTTATGTTCATTAGGGACTAGAGCTTAAACACAAAATAAACAAGTAACCCTAAACTTAATAATGACTTTATAACATAAAGAAAACAACTAGAATCAAAATGGAAAGAAGAGGAATAACAATAAGACCAATTCATAAATTGAAGAAGGAAGAAGAATAGAGTTTGCAAAGAAGAATAAAGTTTGCAAAATTGTTAATGGAACTTTAAAATAATAAAAAATTGAAGTTTTAGTTTGAATCAAACTTGTACCAAAATCAATTCAAAATCTTTCTTGCAAACAAACTCAAACACAACTAGCTCATTTTCTTTTCTTTTTTATTTTTTTCTTTTTTTGACATGACTTTTTCCTTTTCTTTCTTTTTTTTTTTAAAAATATTGAAGCAAAAAAAACTTTAAATTAAGAAAACATAAGAAATTAATGAAAATAATGCAAAAAACAAGGTGAAACCAAATTAGATGAAGAATGAATGCAAATTGTAATTTTTATTTGCTTTTGAATATTATAAATGCAAACGACCTACATGACAAACATGAAACATTTAATAATAAATAAAAATGAAAGAACAATTTTGAAAGAAGAAAATAAAGAAAATCAAATGGAAAATTAAGAAGAAGAAAAACCTGAATAGAGATAGGTGAAGGAGGAAGAAAGCAAATTTGAAGAGCAAACACAAAGAACAAACAATAACTAAAACACAAAGAACAATGAACACAAAAGATAAATACCTGATTTTAAATTCTTGGCTCTGATACCAAATGATATGAATGAGAGTAACTTATTCCTAACTTGTAATCAATGTTAATTAGCCCCAAATCAAGCAATTAGAGACTTTAAATCCCAACTAGACCTCTAAAAAACTTGCTTTTAGCAACCTAAGTTATAAGGATTTAAAGGTTGTTAATTAAAGAACCAAAATTGACTAAAGCCAATTTAAGCGTAGAATTAACTATTTTTCAAAGCTATTTAGCCTTAACAACCTCACCAAGGCCCTCTAAGAACCTAAGAAGAGAAATAATCTCATAATAGCAATATGTAAGGAAAAATCAATATTCATTAATTAGCTTAGTGGCTAAATGAAGGAGTTTAAATACCCTTCAAATTACATAATTTCCTACTTTAAATAATAGCTTCCTAAATAGAACAAAACAAATCAAATTAATGAATCTAGCTAGTTTATTTGTCCATAACAAAGTTGGCATCTAGAAAATAGCTAAACATTTTAATCGTAATGAAATTAGAAGAAGAATAAAACCAATATATTGGACAAGGAGTAATATGATCATATAGAGTTTTTCGACTTACAAAAAAGAGTAGCTATAGTTACTACTAATAAGTAAAATCTTTTAATTAAGAAATAAAAATATCTTGAGTTGAAAATGAGAAGAAGAATTTGGTCTAATGAGAAAGAAAGATGATGAGAGTAGAAAGACAATGCCAACTAAGCAAATCTTGAAAGATCTTTAACTTTAACTTGTTGATCTTATCTTGTTATCCAAACATGTCTTATTCATATTCATACTTGTCTTGGCTGCTACCCTTGTCTCCATTTAAGACAAAATGTGTCTTGTCTTATTTTAGGATATTAACCATTATGTCTTTTCTTAAGATGAAATCTTTATCTTGTTCTAACATAAAATGTTTTATCCCAACATTTTTTGTCCTAAATAGAATCTTGGGGAATCTTTTCTCCATTTATTAGGCTCATCCTAAGGTCTCTATATTGGGCTTACTTTGGGCTTGTTGAAGATCCACTAAATGAGCCACTAATTGCTTCCTCACACCTAGCCTTATCTTTAAGCTCTAATCTAAGTTTTATCTTCTCTTACATAAAAGCTCCTAAAGCCCCCTTGAACTTATTTAATTGCCTTTTTATTAGAGGTCCTTTGATTTGAAGAGGATCTCCTTGTTGATTCCATCCATGCTTGTAACAAATTGAAAAACACCTAGTGATTTTGTGAGTTAATGAAATACCTGATTGGGTAATTGGAGAGTCGATGTAAGGTTTGTTATCACTTGAACCACTATAAATCCATCATCTTTTGATTTCTATTTTCCTCCTTTTCTATCTTTTCATTTTTTAGTAATCCTTAAAATTTAAAATTGACACAAATTCAACCTCTTTTTTAGTGCAGAAAGGCCAACATATTTTATATGAATATAAATTTTATTATTTTGTAATTATAATAACATTTTAAAACTTAGTTCATGACTTAGACTTCAGGTCATGTCGGTGTTAGGGAATGGAAAGACTTAAGGCTTCTAAAACTCATAACAGGCCTAATTACTCATTGTTAAAGCCCATTTCTATGCTATTGATACCTTAAATCTAAAACTTATACTAGTTGGCCCATAAACATTACTAGCTTTGATTTGCCCCACTTCAAATCCTTAGAATAGTATAAATGGGAGATAGGGATTCAAGTTAAGCTTGGTCTGAAACATTTCATAAAAATACCTTTACATTATAATATAACCATTTAATTCATTTTTTTTATCATGTCATAAACGAGGGAGACTAGATTCAGTATTTGATTCCTTATTATACTTTCCTTTTCTTACTTTTGTTATATATGTATTATTAAACATAAAACTCTCTTATCATGATAATCTTAGAATTAGGGGTCCATTTAGGGTCATTCTATCTGCTACATTCTTTTTTTATCATAAGCATTCAAGATTTATCTTACATGAGCTACAAATCTTAGGATACCACAATATCACTTCCATTAATCATGCATCATAATCATTTTACATTATATTATCCTTAGACATATACATATCACATTATTCTTGTAGAGATTACTAAGAATACAAGATATAACTTAACATTTTCTTAATACATTTATAACTCTTCTAATTATATATATTGCAACATCCTCAACCTAATTAATTTTCATTTTAATTGTGTTATATTTGCATATATGCATTGCATGACATAAGCAAGACAATAACACTTACATTAGTGCATTTTAGGCATTTGAATATGAATATGGTCTTTGTATAGTTGCATAGCAAGTTGTTATATATGGCATGCATATTGTTATAACTTAAGTAGGGGTATCTTGGAACTTATTAAATCTATAAGGATTTTATGGAAATTATTTGAGGAATATAGGTGAAGAAGGAATGAAGAAAAGGGACTAAAAAAGAAAATTTAAACTTTCAACCAATAGGAACAAACCACCAATCTTTTGTCCTATTAGAATAAGAATACATATTAGAATTCTCTACCATTAGAGGCTGATAAGAGAGGAGAAAAAGGGGGAATATATCAAAAAAGGGAGAGTAAAACAAAGAAATCAAGAAGGAAAGAAAGAAAAGAAGGACAACGAAGGAGAAAAAGGGAGAAGAATAAGTTAACTAGGAAGAAATCTAAGGTTTTTTAGCTTTTATAAAAGGTATGTGATTTTATATTTGTTTCTCATGAAATTTCTCCTCCATGGCATATTAATCATGAAGAGTTAGTGGGAGCTATAAAGTGATTGTAGGGATTCATGCATGAAAGTTAATGATAGTTGATATGCACTAAATTCATTTAATTCTGTTTTAAGGACAAATTGTTGTACTCATGATTTCATAACCCCAAAAGATGAATTAGGCATAATGCAAAGCATGAAATATGTAGGGTTATGTCTCATCTAAATTTTATTTTTGCCAAATAAGTTGTGTATGAAGAGATATTGCCCCTTGATTGTGATTGATTCCTATTAAAATGTCCTCAGCTATTGGTTCCATTTTAAAAAATTTTTGAAAGCCTAGAGTGGGAATTAGGTGATGTGAAAAACTTCAAAGTTATAGGTTTATGTCTTGCCTAAATGTTTGTGAAATGGTTTTGCTTAATATTTTAAGTGTTAAGAGATATGACTCCTTGATCATGATTGATCTTAAACCTATTCATGCCAAGAAAGTATATGAGATTGACCACTTCTCTTAAGGACATTCAAAATTGAATTAAAGAATTTATGAAAGATGAAAAATGTCCATTTATATGATAACTAATTGGCTTTAAAGTAATTTTTCAATTTGACGTCTACATTTTGAGATATGGTTAGAAATAGGTATTCTTTGCTTTGGCTTTTCTCTTTCTCACTATCTTTTTGCATTAGCCTTGTTCTTAGCTTTTTCTTTACTTGCTTTTAACCATCTCACCTACACATATGCCTAAACATGGACTTATATTACATCATTACTATAACATCTAATATGGAGAGTTGCTCAAACTCATCGATATAACACATAATATAAACATAACATATAACACAATAGGGTAAAAGCCCTTATAAGGACAATGAAGTCCTAAATTTATACTCCAAAATTCATCAACATTTTCATTTCTCATTATAAATTATCCAAATATTCATTAAGACATTCGTGTGTTATTCTACCCTAACTAGGATGTAAGACATTCTTCAACACTTGAATAAGACTTTGAATCTTAGGTTTATAAGGCTATATAAAATTTAAGAACTCAAATAATATCAAGGAACTGAAACTATATCAATTAGCTTTGCAATTAAAACTCATTAACATAAGGAACAATCATAAGCTTATTAAGATATCAATATTTAACTCAATAAAACTAAGGCATTTGACATCCTTAAAGCATTAATTCTTATTAAGATTCCAATTAACATTTATGAAGTCAATAATAATCAAGAATTCATGTGATCAATCTGTAAATTTATATAAACTTCTTTCAAAGCTTTATTTATATACTACACTAATATTGCCTTTAGTTGAACCAAGGTGCAAAACACTAACTAAATTGATTCCCTTCTTAAATATGAATATTATAACATTAATTATCATGTAATAAACCATAGAACATTAAGAGAAACAACCCAAGCTCTTTAAGTACATCTAAAACTCCTTGTAAAGACAACATAACCTTTCATGCCACACTAACACCAAACTTCATCTCTTCCATCACCACAAAGCTGAAAAAAACCATCAACACAATTATTCAAACATAGAACAAGTATATAAGAAATATGATAGATTATAAATGAAGGCCCAAAACTTGGTTCTTAGGGGACTGATGATGGGTGCATGCTATATGAAAAACGTTTAAGCTATAAGTGCACAGTTAAGTAGTAATAAAGTGTGCTTATGAGTACAAATATCATTTCCATAAGGTTTGAGTTTAAGCACTAAGTATCTTAGGCCTTATATTTTTTAAAAAATCAATAATAAATGATAATGGAAATCACTGATAATAAATTAAAACTAAAACTTATAATATTAGGAGACAATAAATGGAGAAGAGTGGCTAGGGGTCCAACTTCACTTGCTGACTTTCCAATGGCTTTCGAATCTTCATCTAATTAGTTTATTCATCACATGGTACTATCAAGTCATGATGATGATTAATTAATCTCTCTAGAGAAGTAATTAACATATAAAAACATGTTAAGCTAGAGGTTCCTTAACTCAAAAACTAAACATCATGCAATTGTCTTACTAAATAAGATTCTAAGGATAATAATGATTTATTAAGATTTCTTAACTCATAAGAAAACAAGGAAATTATTGAAGAATCCATTTTATGTAAAGCATCTCTCGATTGTTGATTCATAAAGTGAAAATGATTAATGGTCAGTCAATCAATGGCATGAAGCACTCAACAATTAATAACATAAATAATGAATGAAACAAAAAAAAAAAGACTTAGATTAAGGGAAAACCAAATATAAGTCACACAAGATCCATTTACAACATTAGCCTTAAGAAAAATTAGTTCATAATGAAAAATAAAAAAGAAAAGATGACAATTAAATCAATCATAAGAATAGCCATGAACTTCTTCTTAAACTTTCTTGATTACTTACGCCTTCTCCCTCTACAACTCCTTGATTAAGTTCTTAAGACTTGTTATGCATTGTTCTCTGTTGTTGGGTCAAACTTTCATGCCCTAATTTTCTTTTATTCCCCTCATTGAATAATGTTTTAACTGTGCCTTTAAAAGAGGAAGCTTGGGTGCATGGGAAAGGAAGCAAATTCTCAAAGATTTCTTTATCACTTTAGGGTTTAATGAGGTACATGACTGTATACTATTAATGCATGGTCGTACGTTGCTATGATAACTCTTCGCTTGGTATAATCCTCTAGGATGTACAACCATGCTTCAAAGCCATGCATTTTAGTTGTCCTGGTGCTATTGAGTTAACAACCATATGCTTAGATCACACGACTATACACAACTTATTTTTCCACTTGATCTTTATTTTTCTTCACTTTAATTGTAAAAACACCAATGAACATGTGTTAGTTCTATTGTCAAGCAAATTTAAGTGGTAATGTATGGATTTTATAGAGAATTAAGCCATAAAAATATGATAATTAAGATGCTAAACAAATTCCCTAGACTTGAACTATTGCTTGTCCTCAAGCAACCATCTTTTTCCCTAATATGAAATTTAACACCCTTTATGGTTAGAATAAAGTGTCAAGGTTTCAAATAGAAGATTTATCTTAACTATAATCATGATCTTCAATAATCAAGCAATCACACTCATGATAGTAATAAGTTATAAACTAGTCATGGTATATTTGCACTTAATCAAACACAATAGAGTGTGTGTATGACTTAACATCATAGTTCATTCATTATTTAAACCTCTTTCATACACACGTCAAGCAAGACTCTTCCTTGATTCTTAGTAATCACATGTGACCATTGGTAAGACTAATTTACCTTTCTCTACTAATGTAGATCCTAACAACCTTAAGGATCATGAAGTCTTTAATCACTTGTAATGTAGGGCTTGGGGTAAGGCTATCAAGAAATTGTTAAGTTCAAGAATAAAAGAATAATTGCTAAAATAATAGTTATACTAATGATGTGAAGTATGATGAAACACTCTATGTGCATTGCCTATAATCATTATTTGCAAGGAATTCATGGTCCCTTCTTTGTTTTTCCCTTTTGTAGCTTGATTTTGCCTTCCATTCTCTTTTTTCTTTTATTTTTCTCTTCATTCTCTTCTCTTCTCATCATATTCCTTTTCATTCATCATCATTTCCTTTTCTTCTTTTTCTCATTTCATTCATTTTTTTATGACAAGAATAAATGATGTACTTATAAGCAAAATACCAAAATATCAATTTGCCATCCCCAAACTTGGATTGATCTTTATGATGTAAAACGTAACAATAAATGAGCCTTTTTACAAATTTTCAAATATGAACATAATTAACACAACACACACCACATCATTATATTACCATATCCTAACTCTATTCTCTTGATAGGGGACGTAAAATCTAATTTAGGCTAATACTCTTAAAGGAGTATTTTTATAAGGCTTAAACGGGTAACAAGGGATAATGTAAATTAAGTTATAGATGAGGAATAATTAGTCAACCAAAAGAATGCATTAGTCAGTTCCTTAAAGTTACCAAGTTATAGGATTTCACCTCAAAAGATGTTTTTAGCTTAGCATATATAGAGGTTACCTCTAGCCTGAGGTGATATGATTGAAATATCTTATAAGGAATTTCCTATTTTGCCAAGTGTTCATGATTTATTCTATTATATATGACCAATTTTTGAATAAGAAAATGAACATTAAGCACAAATTATTATCATAAGGGAAATTAACCAAATTAAATCTAAATAATGATTATAAGATTTCTTCATCGATTGTTCACCTTAAAACCTTAAACCAAAACTAACCACAAAATTTATTCAATTTGGCATTAATCTCAATAAGAATTGCTTGAAGTCATGAAATCAACAAAATAACAAGTGTAGGCATAAACACATTTAATAGTGAACAAGTGAAGATAAAAAAGCTCAAAGTAATCCCTCATAAACTTAAATGTCATTGTCCTTAATGATTGAAAAGAAAAAATAAAGAGTAAAGGGAGAGGACTTCCCTTATAAATATATTGAAAGGAAGTGCAAAAATCCAGCTAAACTTAACTTAAGAACAATAAAAAAAAAAGGATCCATCCACTAGAAGCATAAAAACATAATTAAAGGCTTTGCATACAATACAAAAGATTAATGGCATAAACACAAAGTAAGTACCTTAATGGCAACACATCATATTAAGTATAAAATTTAGAGCAACAAGCTATATCTATAATTGTTAAACACAAGGAATCACTAAAGTACAAAACACAGTCAATATAAGTAAACCCAATATGTCCAGAGTTGAAATAGAACAAAACACAAAAACATGTCTACGAAAACAAAAACAAAAATAAATATAAAATAGAAGATGGATTGATCATTCCATCGAAGGTGCTGGAGGAGGAAACCCAACATGGCTAAGGTATGCTTAGAGGCACCCATCTACATCCATCATTCAAGTATCCAATGCCATAAGTCGTCCTCATACCTCGTCTTTAAAAATAGCTTAGCAATAGTTTGTCTACTCCAAGCGACACTCCATCTACACTAAGATCTCTTCCATATTACTCATATATGGTTGTGGTGGAATATGAGAATAAATCCCTCCTATGGGCACATCTTATGGTACAACACCTTTTTCATCCTTTCCCTTCACTTGAAAATCCTAGACTAGCATATATTTAGCTCGTTTTTTCTTAACAAGACTAATGTGTTCTTGTATAACAAACAATAATAACCCTTGACTTTTTCAAGGCGAGTAGTAGAGGATGGGTCATATACTCATAAATTATAGGCAAGAATGGTCATAAACTTGCCAACATAAATACCCCTAAAATCTCTCTTAGTAACCACCCCCATATGATGGACAATCTATCAAGTGATATGGATAAGATGGTTAAATTTCAAGCACCATAACAATAACAATTCAATATGATTAACTAACTCATTTCTCTCCCCTCTATCTGTCATCAAATATGAAAGTAAATGGTGTATATATAGTAATTATGGCTCCTTAATCTCTGAAACTTTACTAACCTTTACTTCATAATGGGACTTCCTATCTAAAAATTCCTAGTTCATTTGGTTATCAAAATCATTTGAAAAGTCTACATACCCTTCATTATTATTTAAAAAGCTTTCTCAATTCCCTAAGGAAAAAGGTATAAAGTTTCTTAAGCAATTGGAATGAAATAGTGCCAAAAAGGTAACACACACTTGTTCTCCTAGATTCCACATGGAAACTAGCCAGGAATTTTAGAGTCAACTATTGATAAGAGAAGGTATGAAGCTTAACAGACCATTCCTATTGAAAGGTCCTAATATGCTCTTGGATCACATCAAGCAAGCCTACATTTACTAAAGCTCATATGTTAATAAACTAGATGGGATAAAATGGATGCTTTGAGAGGATTTCATACTTGGTTTTGTGCTCATCTATTACAAAGGTAAGGGTAGCACCAAAAGGAGCATTAGAGCTTGAGGAATTGAGTTTTTACTTGGCAACTATCTTGAACCTCTTAGAAATGATGGAGATCGAGATTAAAGGTTGACTGAGGATGTTTTAATAGAGTTTTGATGGTGGAAGGGCCAGTTTAGGGAAGGGGAAAGGGAGCTATATGGCTGTGCTTAGGGTTTTTAAAAGAAAATTATGATAAAGGTGAAAGATGTGAGGGTTTAAAATGGTTATTTTTAAAAGTGTACGACCATATCATAAAGCCATGCATTCTAGGTATGCTTAGGTCTTTTGTTAACAAGGGCACATGACTATGTTATGTGGCCATGCATTCTGGACAAATGCTAGATGCTAGATGCAAAGGACGCATGACCTTACGTGTAACGACCAATTGTGTTTACAAATCATGTTGCTCTGATACCAATAATTGTAACAATCGTATTCATATTTGTTCTGATACCACTAACTGTAACAACTGTGTTCATTAGACAGAACTCATATTGCTCTGATACCACTAAATGTAACAACCATTTATACCACTGAATGTTAGCATTTTTTTTTGCCTACCACAATCTGTAATGCTACAATCGATACCTATCATAGCACTCAACATCTAGGATTTGCCCATCGGCCCCGTGATGTCATACACACTGGGATTTGCACGTCTACCCCCCGTATGCTTGAGCCCTCTCTGATACCAAAACTGTCACATCTAAATTCATTTGTCAAACCAATAACTGTGACATCCATTATTCTCATTTGTAAATGAGCTTTGATACCACAAATTGTAATGTCACAACATGGCTACAGCTGGTACCTATCAGAGCACTCAATATTAGGGATTTGCCCGTCGGTTCCATGATGTCATACACACCGAGATTTGCACATCTGCCTCACGTGTGCTTGAATCCTCTGATACCACCAACTGTAACTATTGTCTTCAGTTGCAAATCGTGGCATGTCATGTTTAGAAATTCATATACATTAAGGTTTATTCATCATGCATATATAATCCCATAAGTATTTAATGTACACGTGTTAACTAATGATAGGACCAGTGACCATAATTAGTTCCTATCAAATGTATGTACATGACGCAAGGAGAGAGAGTTGGAATTTAGCCAACGACCTATGTTCCATGTGTCTTTATGCAAGACTTTATGCACCAAAATGTCCAAACTCTATGCTTCAGTATCTGAAAAATAATTGCAATTTGGTGAGTCGCGACTCAGTGAATAAAAACAATAATCAAATCCTCATGGCATAATCCATAATCAAATATCATCAAGATACATTGCAAGTATAACAATTGACTACGCAAGTGCAAATGCAATAGCTTTGTTTTTGTCATGACTGAGCAAGGCAAACATTGCTCTTGGGATATTCATGTGATTCATGTAACATATGATTTGAGATCTATTGGTCCATCTTCTTGTAATTCATTTGACATATGATTTGGGACCTATTGGTCCATCTTCCTGTAATTTGCAAGTGTTTGACAAGTCGGTCACAATGCCCCTTTTAGTTTCATATATAAGTGCTTATTCACAAATGATATGCCAAGTAATCGTTAAGAGCATTTAATTCTCACTTGGCCTGTATTCCCATGTAACATGTAATAATTCAATAATATATACATGTAATAGAACATAATCATATTATTCTCATGTAACATGTAACAATTCAATCATTCTCACTTGACTTATATTTTCATGTAACA
>CATIWR010571021.1:0-10745 GCA_949677035.1 Omphalea diandra | reverse complement strand
AATAAAATATAATTTTTGAATAATAATAATAAATTTCTATTTTAATATTAAAAATTTGATAAATAAAAAAATAAAAGAAAATTATATTTGAATGTATAAGGGTATTTTTGTCAATTTTAAGTTAACCTTCCATTCCATTCCAATGCAAACAAACATAATTAATTTCAAACAATTCATTTCCATTCCTACCATCCCAAACATAAATATAATTTAACACTTTCTTTCCAAACCAAACCAATTCATTCCATTCCATTAATAACTCTTCCATTCCATTATAAACACCTCATCCAAACATACTGTTAGTCGCTAAAGAGTATATGCTCAGAAATGCATGGATCAGTCAGTCATTGACAGGGCTAAGTCATACAGTTTCTCCCGCCCTCCTCTTCATTTTTTTTTTTTTTTTTGGTTTTACTTCAATTGGCTCAACCTGAAAATGGATGCCTTCTTCTCTCATGCCTTGGACATTAGATTTGACATCTGAATCAATAAAACAATAATCTTAACACATCTGTTGTAGCAGGGTAAGGAATTTCAAAAAAATAAAAGCCTGTTATTATGATTGCATTGAGATAATAATGTTTTTTTTCGTGAATCACGGACTGACAGAAATGGATATTTGTTGCATAAAGTGCTTGTCTATGCATGACAATAATTAATCTCTTAGTATTTTCGGTGAATGAACAAGCATATCTGTTTCTATATGGGCATAACTAAAATGAGGATCAATGTCTTGACAATTACAGAGGCATTGTTATAGCTGTGCTCTTGGAGAGGAATATATAATACATCATTTTGTATACTCTACGCAATAATTTCTTCCATGGTTTGCCTGAAACGAAATATCACAAAAGGTGGGATATATTATAATGAATTTAAACATTACAACTTAAACCCAATACAATTTGAAATTTTTGTTCCAAACCTGGTAAATTTTAATGTCCCCATAGTAATTGCTCTATAGACTCTAGCTAGGTATCAAAACAAATCTCTTATTAAGTGATGCATGAGAGTTTTCATTATTGGATGATACCCTTGACCTTGAAGATAATTTTTTTTAAAAAAATTTATTTGCAATCATTTTTGAAGCATTGGTTCATTAAATTCGGTTTAATTTTCACTAATTTTGTTTAACCTGACTGAACTTTGATGTTATTAACAATATCTGAATGATCATTTTTTTATATTTTAGATTCTCTCTATAAGAAAATCTTGTAAGATCATACTAGGATATTATCCTACAGTTCTGTTATGGGATAATGCTTATAATCAAGGAACCACATAGAGGAAAATAGACTCATGTACACATGATGTGGCTAAGATTCTTGTTACTTGAGAAGGAGGTTGCTGGAACATATTGACAAAAAATTTGAAAAGTGAGTTGCTTTTTTAAATGGGAGTTTTTTGTTGTGGGATAAATTACCCAATTTTTGGTGAATTGAGGGGCTGTTTGGCATCAACTTTGGAATGTGTTTTTGGTTTTCGTTTTTCTAAATTGAAAGAGTGTTTCTTGGAAAACAAGTTACAGAAACAAGCAAAAGCCACTTTTTATAGTTTTCACAGGTTTTAACAACCTGCTTTGTCTTTTGAAAAAATAAATTCTAAAAAATTATATATTTGAGAATGATTCTAATATTCAAATTTTGACAATGGAAACAAACAGCCAAAATTAAAAACTAAACCAAATAGGTCCTCAGGGGATGCCCACCCCTTTTCATCTTTTTTTTTTTTTTTTTGAGTAAACTTTTGAACTATAAGTAATGTGGGAAAAAAAAACTTTCCAACTGTAGAGTGCATGGTTGTTAAAATTGTGTTTTGACTCGTACAATTTTATGAATCAAAATCTTTCAAATAAAAGTCAATGCATGTATAAAATTGGTTCATACGTAAAATCCAAGTAAACTCACATTTGAACTCTTTAAACTCAATGAAATATTTTTTACGATTTTATGATTTTCAAACCCTTTGCTGGAACTGAGTATAAACTATCTTCAATTATGAGTCATTATTTAACACATTTAGTGTGGTATTATTTGTATATTTTGTATTGTTAACTTAAATATGTGATGGACTTGAACTAATTTCTTTTATGTATTCTAATATTCTAATATGAGATATAAACTTGAATCTCTTTTATGAATAAGTTCTCTTATAATCTTTTTAATGTAGTTTTATGTATATTAAATTTTTAAAATGTCTTATTTATATTTTTATATATGTAGGATTTAATTTGTATACAAACTTGTTTATATATATATAAAATTAGATTTTAAAGGGTATTTTATTACGTCGTAAAATTTTTTGATTTCACGATTTGATTTTACAATACGAGTTTATGAGTCCTCTACCGACTCTAGGTTAAAAAAGCGTGTTTGACAATTTGGCGGAGTGTTATTTAAAAGTAGACTTAATTCATAAGTCATACGATAACTAATTTGACAAGATTAGGCTTAATGTGCATCATCTTCTGCTGTATTTTGTTCGTCATGTTAGACACTTCAAGATACACCACTCTATTTATTGATCTCATGTGTTAGCAGGTTCTGAAGTGATTAGTTTACTCAACCCTAACTAACAGATGACGGTGTTACCTATAAATAGGATTGGGAAATATAGATTTTTTAGGGTATAGTACATGTCAGTCTGCACTAATTCGTATCAAACTTTGAAACTGTTGAATATTATCCCAAACTCTCTTAGTTTTGACAATTTGGTTCTTTCATTAGCAATCTGTGAGAGACTATCAAGTTAGACTCCATGGTGCGTGTTAAGTCATTTGAGCTGGAATGAAGATGTACACTTTTGGAGAAGATAGGACCATAAATCACTAGGAAAATTTTAATGAGTTTTTTATGCTTAATTTTCATCTTTTTGGCATGAAAATGCACGAGTAATTGCTTGCGCTTGCATTGTTATTCTTTCAAACTGCTGGTATAAGAATCCAATTATCGGATTTAAAATAGCTTAAGAATGATATTTTGCATTCCCAGAGTTTGAGTACCAATTTGGAGACAAGCCTATGTTTTGGGAACTATTTTGTATTTTACCCAACTTCTCAAACAAGTTTAGTGCTCAGTATATTGTCCAGGCAGCTCTTTTTAGATACATCTAAAGCTTAATACATGCACTTTAGTTATTACTCTGAGGAATAGAGGACCAGCACTTACCTTTTCCAGCTGGCAATCCACTAAAAAGGGTTCCTTGAATGTTGCCTCTTGGCATTTTAATCTTTTGCTTAACTTATATATCCACTTGACCTTTTGTCTATTGATGGAATGACTAGAAGGTTTGATAGATGTCATGAGTTCATTCTGCTATTAATGCTTTGTATCTGTCATTCGTACAGAAACATGGAGTTGCAAGTTATTGTTTTCAAATTTACTTTTGTAGAAAGGAAATGCCAAGTATCCCTTTCACTTAATAATGTATACTCCTATTTAACTGTTTCACCTTTTTTATGTCTCATTTGTTGCTTGGTAAAATAAAGGAAGCTGTCTGCGTTATATGTTTGATCTTGTCAAGAATGTCCATAGACATTTATCTTTGTGGGTCATGTGGACATGACAAGATATACATAGGCATGATGGGGACAATGAACCTATTGCTTCCATGTCTTGTCAATGATGATAATCCTGATGATTTTTAGTATATGAAGTGTGAACTAGATTTTAGTTTCGTGCAATATGATTAGACCATTCAGAGTCCCTACTCGATGAAGCCGATTGGTCAAATGAGGCTGAAAAATGCCTGAGTTCAACTTGAAAGCTTATTCCAATAGATGCTTTCATTTTTTTAGGGGTGCTCACTTTAGTACCCTCTCGAGCCTATGAATGAATTTCCTATGCACGGTGCTTTTTTTGTTGTTTTGCTAATCTTGCAAATCTGTTAGTGAGCTACTTAGACAGACATGCTCTTTACCTTTTAATAAATTCTTTATAATTAATTTAGTTATTGAAACTAGTGTAAATCTCACAAATTGAAGTCTAACCTCTCTAGATTATTACTCCAACAATTAAGAACCTTTTGACATTTAATAAAATTTCAAGAAACTGGCTGCTTTATAGTCATAATTTAATATTTATGTTATCTAATAATTAAAATAAAATATAAAAAATTAATTTGCAGAATCAAATTCCTTAGAACCATTTATCTAGAGTAGCATGTTTTTCCCTAGTTTTCCTGATATTGAATTGTATAACTTGGAGTACCTTGTAAGCTACAACATGGGTGAGATTTGAAAAGTCAACAAAAGAAATACATGAGTGAAGGACACATAATTTTTATAAATTTAATTTTTTCTTGATGTTGGTATTCTCATATTCATTGCATGTAATTTTTAATTGGAGATATAAACCATCCTTGCATTGAATTTTTTTATTTGGGAAGTCTATATCAAACTTATTGGTAACTTACAAACAATAAATATATGATGCCATATTAACGCAATGAAAACTGTCTAACTACATCTAAAAGTATGTAATGGCATTAGCAAGTGTACATGAAATATTCCAGTTTAAGTAGATGTTATATTAGTTAATAACCTCCACTAATTAATAAATTACTACTAAATATTGACTGGGAGCTGATACTGCATAAAAACCATCATCAGATTTTACAGCCTCTTTTGCATCATTAGATGGGCACCTACGTGGCTAGGGATGAAATATGCATCTTTGAGTTATAACATTACATTTGAGTCTGTTCTAATATTAGTGTTCCTATTCCTTCTGTTTTAGGTATATGTGGAAGCCTATACCTGTCCCTGTGTGAGATGTCACCCGTCTGATCCGTGTTTTGTTGCCCAGTCAAATGGTAATTACATTGCGATCTTCTCCTCAAGTCCTCCCTTTAAGCTAGATAAATATAAAAGGTATGAAAGTCATGGGGTATCGGGGTTCCCCATTAAGTGTAACTTCAGCTTGGATGGCGAGAAGCTTGTGTCTGGCTCCTCAGATGGTTACATATACTTGTACAGCTATAGAACATCAGATCTTATCAGGAAAATCAAGGCATATGAGCAGGCCTGCATAGATGTTGCTTTCCACCCAGTAATGCCTAATGTAATAGCTTCATGTGGTTGGAATGGAGAGGTTTCTGTATTTGAGTGAGACTTTTCACTTCAGTATGGGACAGTGTTGGTTACTGGAAAAGATTGCCCGGCAAGCAAAAATGAAAGGGAAAAAAAAAACTTTTGAAAGCATTTTCATGCATTTATGCTTTCGGGAGTGCAAATGGGATCAGTGGTCTGTTCTCTCTCTTTCATATACAATGCGAGAACCTGGTGTTTTGTTTATTCTATTGTTGTGGTTGTGATTTGTAAATATGTTTTGATTGAACATTTTTCTTATCCGGATTTGGCCACATATTAACATCCTGCTACAACTTGAGCGGCAAAATAGGCAACAAGAATTCAGTAATGGCATCATCTGCTGCAGACATGACTAGTCAACTTGAAACAAGGCTGTTCATGTTGATTTGCTTATAAGGGCAATGGAAAAAGCAAAGAGATGCATATGTTTACCACATGATTATGAGTTGAAGTATTATTTCCTGAGCATGATTCTGGACATTTTTGCGTTATGAAGATTTTCACATGCCCACGACGGGCTTGACTCAATCCAAGAATCAAGTTGGTTGGGTTCTGCTTGTTTATGTATTCATGTTTGGAGGTTCAAGATTCAAATCTTCTAACAAAATTACCATTTGTCAAAAACCTGGAATTAGTATAGATTTATTTTGTTTTTGTGAATATAATAAAATAATGAAATGATCTGCTAAAATCTTTAATGAATGTCTCAAGTGGAATAATAAATCTTTGAAAAATTGCGGGCAAAAAAGAATACTATAAAAAGGAAAAATGGTGCTGGTTATATGGTGCAGTGTGGCTAGGTCTTATTTAGTCTAGATACCCCTAACCCATACCTACCAATATAAAACAGTTATAATTGATTACAGAGGTGGTGGTGTGGGGGCATACTCAAAGCTGTGTTAGTGTTGATCCACCTCTCTTTCATGAGAGAAAAGTGTAAAAGGGGGGGGCCAAAATATATACTTAACAAGACATAATTATGCACTTCCTTTCCATTCCTCATGGGGGTCAATCGTAGACGAGACGACACTCCACTTCTCTTTTTAGATCCATTTGGCTAATGGGACCAACACATCTCTTAATCCTAAGCTCCCATATTCCAACACCATTTCATTAATTGAACACAGATCAAAATGTTATAAACAGCAAAATAATAATAATAATAACCCAAATAATTTTTTTTTAAAAAAATGCTTATTTCTAAACTCATCTCTATATTCTCTAGCACTATCTCGACAAACCAGTATTCTTTAGAACATGAATGGTCCACAGCACCCCTCTAAAAACTGTCTATTGGAAAATTTGCTAATATCCTTCTAATGGGGTAATCCCCGTTTTTAAGCGAGGAACACATTTATGCATCCTATTTGTTCTCATGTATAGAAATATTATACTTACTCTTTGTATATTCAACTTCCATATGAATATGTTCCCCACCTTGCTCAGTGTGAAACAAACCCCGCCCCGCCCCCCTAATCGGCAGAGACCTATTCTATTATTGTCCAAGAACAAAATGAGAAAACTACAAGGGATTGTGTAAGTGATAATTAGGGTGGTTCTCTAAGTTATCATTCTATGGTGAAAATTGTGGGCCAGCATTGCATTGATAATTTTACACATAGAGATGGATTAGATCTGCGTTTTTAAACCCTATGAAAAATAAATATAATTTAAATTAGAGTGGCAAACCGATGGAGTTCAGCAACTTTGGATCAAATTAAGTTTTGATCACTTTTTTTCTTTGGGCAGATTTAAGTTAGGTTTGTTTACATTGTGGATGAATCAGATTGAGTCAGACTATATAAAGAAATTCAAATAATTTTCTATTCGAATTGTTTTGATAAATTGAATTAAATTTATATCACTTTTATTTTTTGAACATGTTAAACTCAGTTTTCAAGACAAGGGACCAACTGCGATTCTAATTTCAATTGAAGCCCTAAGTGACTCAAAATTATCAGGACTATTACAAACCCTAAAGATGGCAAGAAAGTGGTATAAATGTGTCAAGAAATGAAGCTGAATGTGGATGAAACTCTATCCATCATTATGGTAAAATCAAAAGTAAACAAAAAAGGTTAAAGTTCAAGAAATGTGGCTAGTGCCCCCACACCTCTCTACTATCCATATGCCATATGACTACAATCATAATAATCTACTAACAGATAGAGAGATCAATATGTAGTTGTACTTGTGGTCAAGCGGGTGTTCGCGTCAATGGAACCCGCCGGCCAGCCAAACCGGAGACAAGAAACGATGGGCTGAAAGGTTAAAACCTAAGTTAAGCAAAAATATATTCATCTTTAGGATTGGACATGAAGTCAATATGGTCTATAAAGCTTTGATGGATATTAATTCTGTTTCCCACCTTTTAATTCTTTTTTTTTTTTGTTAGGGAACAGAAGACTACAATAGCAATAGTAATAGTGTAAAAAATAAATTAAATATGATATGTGGAATCTAAGACTGCATATAGTTGACGATGGAGAATTGTTCTTTTGGAATCATGAATTTTATTATATAATAATAATAATATTAATAATACCCTTTTAAAAGAAATTCATGTTAATTAATTATGATTTATTAATTAGTAGTTGTCTATGCTTTTATGATCCATATTGTGTCCTGGGTTTTCAACTTTTAGATTAGTGTTTATCCCCTCCTACATGCTAGACCATAATCAAAATGTTTGTGCATCAACACAAAGTGTAACATATCACCACCAAATGTATCCTTTCTATTTGATCTTAGCCCTAAAAAGTGAGCCGACAAACTCATTTTATGGGCATCACCATGTGATTTGTGGGCATTACCCATCTATCATATCTATGCTTGCTTCTTCCTTCATTTATTTATTTTATTTTTTCTTTTAGTTGGGGAATTTTTTTTAGTTGTAGCAATGAAAGTAACATCAAATTAGTTCACGCATCGACAGAGAATAATTTTCCTCTTTAAATGAATTAAAAATGTATTATACGTTCGATATATACGTTTGGAAATTATTTCTTGCATGCTCAAGATTCGAAATGAATCAATATGAAAATGAAATAAGCAAAACTCATTTGCATGAAAATGAATTTAATAAAACTAATCGGCAAAAGCAAACTATCATGATTTTTTTACCTATTCAGGAAATATTCCTTAATTAGCCAGGGGGTGTTCTGTGTAGGGCATGTAGCCATTCAACAAGTTGATGGGTACTTTATATCGAGGAAAATGTATTATATTTCTATCATGTTCCACAATCCTAGACCAACATCCATGATTACAATCTAAGCTTCAATTAATTAACAACAATTTCTTATCGTAATCATATCTTAAAAAAGCTAAGATATAAAGATAAAAAGATGTTCTTTTTTTCTACTATGTCACCAGTTCATGCCACCATGGATTAGAGGCCAAGTCCAGCTAGAATCCAGTCCCTTTAGTTTTGGATACTGTAATATATTCATATTTATATTCCATTTCTATTAATTTAAAAGCAAGATTTCATTTCAGCTTTTCTAGTGACTTTTACTTTACAAAAAACAGTATTTTGAATAGTAATCTTTGTTACACGATGCATGGACATATAGTCAACTAAGTTATTCCAAACCATTTAGCTTCAATTATCTAATCTAAAGTAAATATTATTTAATTAGCAATAACAAGCAATTAACCATAAAATTAAAGATTGATTAAAGTGGTAAGAGAGTGTACTACGAGAAAGACTTGACATATATAACTCTAATTGTTTTGACTGAGAGAAGGATGTATTGAACAAAACTCAAATCTTTTACTGAATCAGCCAACCAAAAAAAAAAAAAAAGGAATATGAATAATATAATTTTAAGTGGTTTTCTGTCTATTTTTGCGTGAATCTAAGCATGAATGGTCTTATCTTTAACGAAGAAACGAAATAAATTTAATACATTAGATAAAAGCTGAACTTTCATACCATATCATTAATATATATATTCAAGGAATATGTATTTTTTTCACATAAATTTTCGTTTATAACTCATAGAGAAATGCAAAGACATTATTATGTTTATATAAAGAATTGTCAAGTCATCATATTTGAGTAGTAATTCTGCCGTTAAATTTTATATAAAAAGCTAAAAATTCAGAGTAATTTGTGTTCACAGTTGTTGGATTATGATTATAATTTTATCATAATAATCATATAATTACTGACTACAGTTTTATTTAATTAAATCACTGAAATTCAATCAGTTTATAATTCAATTAAATTTCTAATATTTGGTTATCAAAGTGCTAATGTACCATTACTTTATTCTTAATCATCCACCATAAAAGAATCATGGACTAACCGTTCGAAACATATCATATATATAAGTTTCCATAAAAATATATACCAACTTTTAAAATTCAAAAAATAGCAGCTATTAATTTAACATATGGCATCATTTGAATAATTAATTTTCAGCATTTCCGCGGCTGAAAATTAATTGATTAGACCCTATTACTGACTCAATTATATAAAATTATAGTTGTGTGAATGACAGCCAATAACTAAATGATCACTTAAGGAAATTGCAAAAAATTCAAATATTTCTTCAACAAAGTCTTCAATGTGCCAAAGAAAATAATAATAATAATGCCACGTCAATTGTTGAGGGCTGAGAAAGAAAAAAACATAAAAGGAATATTATATGCATATATAGGTCGGTACCTAAGCTAGGTATAGTAACTATATATAATGATCAACAAGAAAACAGGGTCCTACAAAGGGCATAATTCGATATATAATCCTGACTCTATAGCTGATAAATTCAGGAATGAGAGTTTATATAGTGACACAATAATTGGAGAATTGCCCTTTGGTGCGCACAATACGATGCCACTAAATAATTCTATGGATTCTCACTTCCAAGTGGAAATGGAAATGACTTAATACGAGGGACATGAAGAGTGTCCCCTAAATTTTGGGACACCTGACCCACAATAGTGGATACACCTGTACTATCAATCTAGACCATTGACTTATAAGAATTTTATTTTTCAAAAAAAAAAAGAAAAGAGAAAATAAAAGGGCAACACTTTAACGCCAAAAGGGTTGAAATTAATCACTATACATGAAAGTGAAATAAAGAAAATAAAGGACTATAAGAAGCATGTTCAAAAGGCCAAAGTTAACGGAAACATTTTTTTTGTTCCCTTTTATTATTATTATTGTTATTATTATTATTGCGATGTATAGTCTTCAACGATACGGACTTTTGTTCACTTGCCCCATAATCAACTGTTGCATTGCATGATGTTTTTTGTTTGGATAAGAAGTTTCAAATTTTCGTTTTGTGCATAACTTTTCTTGTCTCTTTGTTATGAACGAACAATTTCTTGATGATAGTGATCCAATAAAAACTTAGCATAGACTTGCCATACTAAAGTCAGACGATACACTCCCGAAGCATCCAACCTAGGGATAGAAAATGCTAGTGTGAATATTTCCAGTGAAGAAAATCTCAAATTCATTCCAAAATATCAAAGTTTCAGGAAGTTAAGGCTTTGTTTAGTATGGTGTAACAAAATATGAAAATATCAAATGCTATGGCTCAGGAAGATCGAATTTTTGAAAAGTGAGATTGGCTAGCTTGTTTGGTTTGTATTAGAATGGCAAACTGGCGAGTTTGAATTGGATAATTTACTTTTG
>CATIWR010570963.1:0-15961 GCA_949677035.1 Omphalea diandra | reverse complement strand
TATTGTTAGAAAACAGAATTATTTTCTATAAGTAAAGAGCCCCTTAGCAATGCTAATAGAATAAAGGGTATTTTCATAGATTTATAATTTGATTTTATGAAATGTATTATAATCATTTGCAATATAGCCCGTTATCCACATGCTCAACAGCTGATACTAGTAATCTAGTTTTAATTGGCCATAAATAAAACTACAGTGATATAATGAATTAAAAATATTAGATATTAAATTAATTAAAAGTAAAAATAAAGTGTCCACGCAACTAATTATGAAAAATTCGGTGGGCCACTTATATATTTAGCCCAAGCTTGAGGAGGAAACTTCCCTATAGAAAGGTAGACAGTAGGCTCCCTCGGATTACATGGGACTGGATGAGAATAGCATTCCCTATATAATGTTTTGTCAAGTCAAAAATTAACCAGGTTTGGTTTACTTCTACTTGTAACTGACCCCACTTTCATGCTGCGTGACATCCCATAGATTTCCTTTTGTAGAGTTATATTTACAAATTTTTTATGGATAAATTTTTTTTTTTTTTTAATTTTTTGCCGTCCACAAATTAGAGATCTTGGATTGGCGTTCAAATTAACAAAGGTACTCATCATGAACTTCTAGTTAGGCAGTAATCATGATTATGCAATCATTAAAATTCTTAAATGAAAAATTGTTAAATTACTCCGTTTAAATCTACCTATCTTTCCCAACAAGGGGAACAATTTTAATTTGGGAGAGTATTTTCTGCTATATCATGTCACCCTATCAAAGATCATAGCACAAGTAAACTATAAGCTCAAACTACTCCAATAACAAAGATTTCAGATTGCAACCTTGTCAAAACCTGCATTTCTATCAATGTTATTTACAATGGTCAAGTTCCTTACTGACAATAGGCCGCATCGCTTCCTATCTCTTTACATGGTCAAATTAGTTATATGGTGTGATATTGAATGAATTTATAGCGTATACTTCTATTCCCATCTCTTGGCGTTCTTAATTCCTTTAGATTTTTGTTTTGCAGCCTGAAAGGCTTGCATTCTTTGTTTCTTCCGAGCTTCCTTCTCACAGCCTGTTTGGGAGGAATTTAAAAAGAAAAAAAAAAAAAAGAAAAAAAAGTCTAGCCCACAAATAATGCGATGCCCCGGGATTTTCTTATGTTAGCATACTGATAAAACTTACCTTCGACATCTTTGATTTTGGCCTTCACTTTGTGAGCCTTCCTCAAGCTCTGCCTCTCGCTCAAGCACTTTGGGAGCCTTTTCCTCAAGCTCTACCTCTCGCTCAAGTTCTCTTGCCCTTGCATCAAGATTTTTCTCCAGATAATACTATGAATCAAGAAAGTTTGTGTTACAAATCAATAGCATCTTAATATTAGCAACTTCACTCATGCTAGTGCCAGACACACGGGACAATAAGAAACTTCTAGTTCTTATTCTTCCATAATCACTATGTTAATGCTCCAGACAAAGAAGTTAAAAACCACATAATCACAGGTACAAAAGAAGCTAAAACCAGATAATCAGACCTCTATCAAGAGATGTCCTTTTGTCAAAACATCCAGACTGGATAACAAGACATTATTACAACCACTTGAGATAAGTAAATGTCACAGAAAGTGTCCTGCAATAAGAAAGGTGAGAAAAACTGAAGAAGGCTTACATTGTAATCGCCTGCATAATCCTGTAGCTGGCCATACTTAACTTCAATTGCTCTATTAATAATTTGCTTTATGAAGTACCGATCATGAGAAACTGTTATGACTGTGCCCTCATATTCTGACATGGGTTACTGATGTAAGAACCAGACATAAATTGGCAACAGCACTTAAATAAAATGTAAAAAAAATTAAAACAAATAAGGAAAATGATCCAAACCTCAAGCATCCCTTTTGAAGGTATATCCAAATGATTTGTTGGCTCATCCAAAACTAGCAAAGTTGAAGGTTTTACCATGAATTTGCAAAATGTTAGACGTGCCTGAACAGAAAAGAAAGATGACATTCAAGGTCCAACAAATATTGAAAGGTCCATAATAAAAAGTTTAGAAAGCAATATAGCCTGAGTAATCACTTAATAAAGTAAAAACAGGTTCCACATATGATTTGTGAGCCATTGATGCAAAAACTAGCCATTAATTTTATTTAGGTAGTAGAGCATACGATCAACAACCTGATGCTGGGATAGAAGAATTGAACCTAATTTCGTCTCACAATGGAAATGGTTCTTGAATTTGACCATGCAATACTGTTATCCGAAACCTATTTGTTCTTTCCTTGTTACACATTGAGACTCAACAGCAAATAGTGAGAAGCATCACTAATGATAGATGAAGTGGGAACAAACTCAAATTTTTAAGGACTCAAAAAAAAAAAAAAAAAAAAATCTAATCTACATACGTACTGAAGGTAATTTTTACGTCTTTTAGTCACTTCAGCCATTATTAACAGCATATTTTCAAATGATTCTCCAGTTAATAAAGTAATTTTACACTAGTCTAGTGTTGCAAGCTAACTCAGAAGTGCACAGAAAAGTGCAATAAATGATCCAAGAAACGAAGCAAAAATTTTATAAAACCAGAATTTCTAAAAGAGTGCAACTGAACAGAGACGCAAGATTTAAGATCATAGAAGACTCTGCCAGTTAAGTTTACCTTCTCACCACCACTCAAAAGGGAAACCTTTCTATCTAGCATATCAGCCTTGAAGTTACAACGCCCAAGGAGTCCTTTTATATCATCTATTCTCCAGGCCTCTGCAACTTCTTCAACTGTTTGAAGCACTGTTCTCTAAATCAAGTGCTTCAGCCTTAAAAAGAAAACAGTAGATGAAATTCAGTTGGTAGTAACAGTTTGTGTATAAAAGTTGAAATTGACAACAGAAATTATGGATTATAAGAACTTATCAAATGGTATCAGATTGATGACAGTAGAACACCTGGTCCTGCTCAAAATAGTTGGATAGTACATTATGCTCCCCAAGTATAATTTCACCTGCCCATGATCAATTTAAGTACTCTTTCCACATCCATTGGGGCCAATAATGGCAATTTTCTCGCCTCTTTCTATTGTAAGATTTGTCCTATTGAATAATACCTGGTAGAAAAGCACACTGAAACTGTAGATACCATTTAGAACCTAGACGATTATCACAAAAAAAAAAAAAAAATCCAATATCACAAGTAGCCTTTGTGACGTAACTCGCCTTATCCTCATAACTGAATTCCAAATTCTTAATCATTTCAACAGTTCTTCCACTTTTTCCACGCTCTGGATACCTGATCTTCATTTGTTTCCATTGAAATGGCTTCTCTATTCGATCTTCTGCTTGAAGTCCCTCCAGTTTCTATTATCAGCAGAAATTTTAAAGAATTAAACAAACTAGTTAAAGAATAGAAGCAGCCAGGGAAAAAATTGCAGATGCCACATCATTGAAGTAAAAGAATTGTTCTCCATAGTGAACACAAAGATTTATGCCATGGCCATATTTTATAAGGTTAAAAAAAAAAAAACAAAGAATCACACAGCATGAAGCTTCATCAAACTAAGATGCAGCTTATTCAAACTCTAGCCATGCCATTTTAGCTAGACCATAATAATAACATGATCTAGCTTGGAAGATGCTCAGAAAGACACAAGAATTTCATATGGAAGATTGATGCTATGTCCACCTGCTAGAAGGCTAACATAACTGAAAGAGGGAGGGAAGGGAACAAAACAACAGCCCCACTGAAACTCCATTGCCCATCATGTTTGATTTTCCGGATATTTTCAAACTTCCTGAAGGATATAAAATCTAAATAAGTTATCATATGAAGATTTTCAAGATTTAGGAAAGGAAATTTTGCACATATATCCAGAGTAATCATGCCCACCACTAAAAGACATCCTATTTCATAATACACTAATTTAATAATATCATAATTGCATCAAGTAAGTACATTCAAGAAATCCCTCAGACTTGGTCTAACAAATAAGAAACTCTCTAAGAAGCAAATGAATAGATTCATCATATAGTAGGCCCACAAACAGAAAGTATATGTTAGAACAATATACAAGAGAAAAATATTTCTTGCTCTTTGACAACATGGAACTAAATAAATCCTATACATCTAGGAATAATATCCAAGAGAAAAATATTTCTTGCTCTTTGACAACATTGAACTAAATAAATCCTATACAGCTAACTGTACCTTCTCTGCGGAAGCACGGCCAGAGTTCACTCCTGTCCCCCAACCCGCTTATTAAGTCCTTTGTTTGTTCAATTTCCTTTTGCTGCTTCTCCCAGGCAGCATACTGAGCTTCAATCCACGCTGCCTTAGACACAAGGAACTGAGAATAGTTTCCCTCATATGTCCTAGAGACACCCATTTCAGTCTCCACAATTTTTGTTCATAGTTGACCAAGAAAAGCTCTGTCATGAGATATGATAACCATTGGGACATCTCGCTTCTGGAAATAACCTTCAAGCCACTCAATTGTGTCAAGGTCAAGATGATTCGTAGGTTCATCAAGAAACAACAAATCCGGGTCCTGAAAAATGAATAATCAAACATCGAGTCAACCATTTAACATTGGAATACATCTCACACATGTAAATAACCAATCAATAACTATCCTTAATACCAGATAGTGATATAAAAAAAAAAAGTATAGCCCCAATTTTGATTTTCAAGTTGTATCTATGATTCATTCACCAAGTTAACACTAACAAATAACAAACCAATAACACCATATTTGCTGTATTATCATTCAAAATTCAACATCTACTATATACTCAAGTAAGCCTTAACTAGTTGGGCTTCAGGAATCTAACACCACCTAAAAATTCAGCATCTACTATATCATAACTAAAAAGGAAAGAAAGCAAAATTTTACCTGCAACAAAATCTCCCCGAGAGACATCCTCATCTGCCAGCCGCTACTAAACGATGCCACTAACCTATCTGAATCCTCAGCTGTAAACCGAAGTTCAGGCATCAACTTACTAACCTTCGCATCAACCTCATCCAAGTCCAAAGCTTGAGCTCTCCTCTGCAACAAATCAAACTCATCCAACAATGTCCCCATAAGCTCCAAATCCTCCACAGCACCCTCTATCGCCTTCTGCACCTTCTCCAGCCTCCCAGCAATTTCCATTTCCTCTTGAAATGCACTCAAGAACTCTTCTTTAACAGTCGTACTCATAGGAACCTCAAATTCTTGACTCAGAAACGCAATCTTCATATTGGGTTTTGCTTTAATTACATTCCAAGAATCGGATTCTTCCTGCCCAGTAATAATCCTTAACTGGGTAGTTTTCCCTGCCCCATTTACCCCCACCAGTCCTACTTTCTCCCCTTTTTTCAATTCTCATGTCACGTCGTTTAGCAAGGTCACTCCTTTATAGCTCTTGCTTATGTTCTCCAGCTTTATACCCGACGAAATACCTGAGGCCCCGGTGTTTGATTTCTTGTTCGAACCTTTCCTGTCGAATTCATTAGCAGAATGATTGCTACCTGAAAACACAGACTAGATGTTGGCGTCGGCCTCAGCAACCGATGTTTCAACAGTGGCGGGGCTGGGATTTTAGAAGACGATCTTCTTCTGGGGTTCAAATGGACGGTAAATTTGAAGGAATTTTTGTTAAAACAGGATCGAAGGGAAGAGGTCGGGTTTGAAAGAGGGGTGAACCAGTGGAGAAAGAAGAGGGGAGTTTGATGGACAAATCCATGTTTAGTTAATTGGTAAATGGCTGGGGCTAAGGGATGAGATTTCTGTGTGAAGTGGAGAGTGTTAGCTCAGCGAAATTTTCAGCCCATAGACAGAGAAGATAATTTGTGGTCGATGAAGATGAAGAAGAAGAAGAAATTGAAAGGGCTATGATGTAACAATGCTGAAATATGATGTAACAATGCTGAAACCGAAGGAAAGTAATGTCATTTTATTACGTCGTTTTCATTCTGGTATTTTCTCAATAACTTGTGACCTTCTAAATTACAATATTACCAGTCTTGCCATTTTCTACTAGGAAAAAATGATTCCTACCTGTCCTGGATTTCCTTTTCCCTTATGGTAGAAAAAAAAACAAAAAAAAAAAAAGAAAGAGAGAAAGAAAATCGTGGTTATTATTTAGTTCTTTTTCTTTTTAGAAATATATTATTTAGTTGTTAGTTAGTATGTTGATAATAATGTTTTATATTAATAAGTAGTAACTGATTATATTATAGAAGAATATTTATTATTTTCTATTTTTATATCTTTTTATTATCCATTTTATACAAACAAAACTTCAATCTAAATAATTGATTTGAATTTTTTAAAAAGTTTCAATTAGTTTAATTCAATTCTATTTTAATGATTTCTATGATAAATGACATTAAATATGTTAATTTTAAACAAATAAAAAATATTTATTCAAATAAATAATATAAACATATTTTTTACACTTGTATATAATTGTTAAAATTATAATTTATATTAACATACATAATAAATATCATTTCATATAAATAATCAAAATAATATAATTTATATTAAAATTAAAAATAAAATTCAGTTCAAATCTTAATTTTAATAAAATTTGAATTAAACAAGCTATGGCTCTAATTTCATATTCTTGTATATATCTCATTAATATGAGCTTTAATATTCTTATTTATCACATTTTAGTTTATACATACATATAATAAAAAATGATTAAAATGAACTTCTTAAATATCATAGAACTAAAATTAAAAAGAATTTTAATGATATACCAAACATTAATAATAGTCCAACAGTCAATAATAAAAAAAATTTAATAAAAATTAAAAATGCATCACATCCCATTGTGCATTTGTATCTTGTAAATCTATCTATATTTATATAATATATTTAAAAATTAAGAAACTAGTTTATTCTTATTCATTGATGTTATATTTATTTATCGATTAGTGTGTTATCATTTATGAAATTATACTTATCTAGAATTTATGTTATCATTTAATTAGCATGGTTTGATTTTTATGAGATTATATATATATATATATATATATATATATATATATATATATATATATATATATATATATGAGATATTATATACAATATAATCACTATCTATATCATACTGAAACGCAAAAAATAAAATATGTTTACAAATATAAAATAAATATCTATTATAAATTATCCAAATAATAATATAATAATCATTATAAGGTCAGGAATTGAATACAAAACCTGTTAGACTTAGGATTTCAATCTTGATTTCAACCACACGTCATTAACAAAAAGAAATAGTATATTAATTTCCCGCATATTACATAAATATTTCATTAACCTAATAAAATATTTATCTCTATTATCTAAAATTATAATTAAATTCATATTTGTATTATTATGAATCATAATTTAAAATATGTAGATGTATTTATGTATGATTAATCTCTTTGGGTAGTTTTTATAGTTCTTTTTATTGTGTAATCATTATTAAAATTCTCCTGGTCTCATGAATTTTAGAAGTTAATGAATTACTTTACTTTTTATCATCCACATCATATTCTTATTGATCTTATGTATAATAAAATTTTATAAAATTATATATACTTATATTTTATATTATCATTTAATTGTCATAAATTACCTTTTTCATATTTAATTACATCTTTTTTTATTATTTGATTTTCCTTAAACCATAAATTAAATATCTAAATTATAAAATAATGTAATTTATGACACCAATTTTTGGAACATCCATGTTATTAATAATAAAATATTAATATCATGTGCATTGCGGAGCACTTAGCTAGTATGCTAATAAAAATCTGACAATATTAAAATTATTTTTAGGTGAATAAATGGTCAATTTAATTTTAATAAAAAAATCTAAAATCAAATTTTCAGAATAATGTAAATTGAAAAGAGTAAAATTCAATCAGAATTAAATCGAATCTCAGTTTAATTTTAATTTGATTTGGTTTAAAATAATTTTCAAAAAATATTTTAATATTTTAATGTAAAGAATAATTTTAAATATTTATGTCAATAATATATATCATGCATTAAACATATCTCAATATAGATTATATTTTAATCATATTTAAATAAAAAATTACATTTATATTATTTATATTGTTAAATTTTATTTAATTTTAAAAATTTAATTGATCCAGTTCGATGTATATTAAATCATTAAAATCAAATCAAATAAATAATTAAAATATTTTTAACAAAAAATTGAATAGTATCAAATTCAAAAAATAAATCAAAAATCAAATTTATTCAATTTGATTGTTTTTTTATTGATACCAAAATATGCTCACCTCTAATTGTTTCCATAATCTACTTCAATAATGAAATCAAACTTATAAATTAAAATATCAAACATTTATCATCTTTTTCGTATTTTTTGGGCTTATCTTAATTTATGAAAAGATAATTTCTCTGTTGCAAATATTTTTAATAATAAAAATAATTTATGAGAAAATATTTGTGATATTTGGATCAATAAAATATATTTTTTATGGAGTTATAAGTTTATTATAAAATTTAGACCATAAAAATTTTTTATTTAATATGAGAAAAATATATACAAAATAAAAAAAATCATATAATTGTAACCAAGCAACAATGATTAGTAATAGATATCAATAATAAAAATAATTCATAATAATAAATATATTGATAAATATTTTATTAATGTAATTTATTTTTTGATAAATTTGTCAAAGTTTGTACAATGTTTTTATCTCTTGAAAAGGGGATAATTTTTTCTTAAAAATTTTTATTTTTATTGTTATTTTGATAAAAATATTTTATTAATTAATTTTTTGAGTGCGTCAAATATTAGAAAATGAAGAAAAGATTTTCTCAAAAAATATTTTATAAGATAAATGGATTTGACAGTGAGGAATATCTACCCTTTGTAATTTTCATTATCCGATCTTTTTAGTTGGATATAATTGCTCAGCTAATTGTTATGCAAATAAACTTTTTTGCTTAATTTTCAAATATTTTGTAATTTTCTTCTTTTTTTAATTTTTATACTATAATCAATATATAATTAATTTTAATTTAAATTTTATTTTAAATAAAATTATTAATTGTTAAGTTAATTATTTAATACATAAATAAATAAAATCTCTATTAATCTATTATGAAAAATTATTATAAATAAAAATAAAAGTATTAAAAGAAATAATTAAGTTGATAATTAAAAATAAAACAAAAAAATAGTTTGTATGCATTATTTATATTCGAAAATAAATATTTTTCACTTTATCACATATCCTGATAATAAATATTTTTATTTTATTAACATCCATAGTAGTTTATGATTTCTCATCGTATTTATATATCTATTTATTTCTCCTACTCAAACTTGGCTTCACTATTTTTATAAGTAATTTCTTGTGTGAAATCGGCGATTACTAGAATCCTTGCTTCTGTGGTGTAGATTCTGGGGACCATAGTTGTGCAACTCATTTTACCCTGTCATTTGATACCACGTGTAATCAAACGCATGACTGTGCGCCAACCACGTGGCTAGAGACCAGTACAGTGCACAGATGGAATTCCTTTCTACATGCGTACACATTGTTAACATAATTTTTAGATTTAATTGTTAGCATGATTTTAAGCATTGTCTGTGGCATAATTAGAGATAATATATTAGACTTTGTTTGATTTAAATTTTAAAATTGAAATCTAAATTGAACTTAAAAAATTGATGTACATATTTAGTTCATTAAAAAATTATATTTATTTATTTATTTATTTATAATATTAAAATTGATAATCAAATATAACATTTATATACTATTATATTTAAATATAAAATATGTAACATATCGTAGTTAAGAATGAAATGTTATATTATTTTTATTTTTAGTTAAATAAAATTATTATATTTATTATTATTATTTAAATTTCTAATTTTATAATATTTTATATGTAATAATTTATTTTATATATTTCATTTTGATTATAGATATCAAATGTTCATTAATTGATCAAATAATTAATGTTTGACTTGATTTTCATGGAAAATGAGAATTTCATTTTTAGAAGAGAGGGGAATCTTTGGTCAAAAGATAAATTCATGAAGCAGAATGTAACAAAGTACAAAAGTTAGAGGGGAGACAAGATACCCAAGCAAAGAGGAGACTTCCCTTCAGCGTAGTTTCAACCAACCAGTCTCTCCCTTGCTTAATGAACATGTCCAAAAATATTCCAATTAACCTCCTCATCATTGTTTTCCTATATTATCAACAAGAGTTTTGTTCTAACAAAAAATATTAAAATCAGTGAGACCAATCTCTATCGCCAGCCAAAGACCTAACATTATAGCTTCAGCAACCTCCTTCGACAAGGCCGAAATGCAACAAGTAACGCCATCTAAAATATTTCCTAATGTATCCCTAACCATAATAGTCATGGCAGCTTTCTTCCTATTCCTGCAAAAAGTGGCAACCACATTAATACGATAATTATTGGTTTATGTTTGGCCATCAGCAAGTTGCTCTACCTTATGCAAAGGAATAGCTTTACTCAGTCAAACAAAATGTTCAAGGAAGTCATCTACATACTTAGCACCTCTTTTAGCAACCGTGATAGAGTCTATCATGACACCATATAAGAAAATCTCATTCTTGGGCTTCCACAAAGACCACAAAATGAAATAACATCTCTAAATAGTAATATTAGTGTTGTTCCATCTCCATTTGATTCATCTAATCCCAAAGAGAAAACTGAGAGTTTTGGTAAAGTGAGTAAGCAAGTGAAGACCAAAACCAAACTTTGAGGCTGAAAGCACATTTGAAAAGTGTGTGCTCTACAGTCTCATTAGATTGTCCATACAAACCACAACTACTTGGCACAAGAATGCCTCTATTTTTAAGCTCTAGTCCACCTGTTATTTTCCCTCTCAAAGCTCTCCACATGAAAATTCTAATTTTTAGGACAGTGTAATTCGCCAAAACCATGTCCAAAAACTGGAACAATCATTTCTAGCCTCCAAGTTGAAAATCCCTAAACCCAAGCCCTCCCATAACTTTTGGTTTAGATAGAGTTTCTCAACTATCTAGGTCCATTTTGCTAGCATTTAATTCTTGATTTCTCCAAAATCTAGCTACCAACTGCTGGAGCTTATACCAAAGAGTTTTCGGTATGAGGAAACAATACATAGGAAAAGAAGGCAAAGCTATTAATACTGACCTTAACATCACTTTTTTACTTACAAAGGATAGTGTTCTTCTCTTCCAATTTTCAATTCTGTTAACCATCCTTTCCAGCATGTATGTAAAGGTATCTCTTTTGTTTGTCCCTCATAATGTTGGCTCCCAAGTACTTGCTCCCTTGCCTTAGTTTAGTAACCCCTGAAATATTCACTTTTTCACTCGAGGAGAAACATGTTTACTAATAATCACACTTAACTTATTAAAATTAAAAATTATCCCTGAAGCCTGTTGAAATGCATTAAGAACATGTTCTACTCTTAAAACCTCTTCCTCATTAGCATATAAAAATAAGATGTTGTCATCAACAACCATTAAATGAGACATAGGTGGACATCTTTTAGAGATTTTAACCTCCTTCAGCATCTTATCCCTTATCTTGTAATGCAAAAATTTAGAAAATACGTGCGTAACACAAAAAAAAGATAAGGGGATAAAGGATCTCAAAAAAAGATAAGGGGATAAAGGATCTCATTATCTAAGACCTTTCTTAGGTTTGAATGGTGTGGTAAATTTGCCATTTAAAACATTATATTCCATAGTAGAATATAGAATAAGATGAAAAAAATTACCATGGAATCCCAGCCTACACAGGGTAGCTTCTAAGAACCCCCAATGCATCTAGTCATACGTTTTAGTTATATCTAGTTTCAATGCCATTTTTGCATTGGAGCTACAAACTAATTTCTTGAGTTATGTATAAATTTGTGAACCAACAAAATATTTTCCTAAATTTTTAGGGACAAATGCTAACTATTGATTACCAATGATGAAAGGCATCAACGGCTTTTGCCTGTTCACAAGAGCATTGGCCACCACTTTATAGCTTACATTGCACAAACTAATCAGCCCGTAATAGTCTAAAGTTTGAGGGTTAGAAGTCTTAGGAATTAAGATAATGGAAATACCTCAGCACTGATGACCTTTCATAATTTGTGATAGAATAAAACAAGAAAGCTATCAGGTCTAGGTGTTTAGTTCAAAAATAGCTTTTAGAACCTCCAACTAAGAAACTTTTTTGAGGAGTCCAATATTCATCGCATCAGTATTCACTAAAGATACACATCTAGAATGGAGCTACAACCTTGAATTTGCTGCTCCTTATGGACTTTAGAAAAGTATTTCACCACTTCCTCTTCAATCCTGTGGATTTTGAATGATATCAGCTCCCTCTTTTTGCAGTAGTACTAATTGATTTTTTTCATCTTCTTTTAAGAATGGAGTTGTGGAAAAAAGTTGTGTTCTTATCTCCAGCTTTCAGCCAACTAATTTTGGATCATTGCTGCCAATAGATTTCTTCTTATTTCCACAACTTACGTAGCTCCTTCCTAGACTCCTGTTAATCGGGGTATCCAAATTTCTTAAAACCTCTTATAATCCCCTTCTTGAGTTTCCAACCTTCTCTTTATGCCATTTTCGGAGCTGAGATCCCCATTCTCCTAGCTTAGAGTGCAAAATATATTGCTTAGATCCTCTACATGCAGATTGTTAAGCTTTCTCGATAATTTCCTTGCAAGAGCTCTCCTCCAACCACTTAGCCTCAAATCGAAAAATTTGTTGTCCTCAGCATTGGATCCTTGATGGTTAAGTACGATTGGCCTATGATTAGAGCCAATCATCATTTCATGAATGATAATAGCATCACTGATCCCTCTGGTTGGCAATCCCATACCTAGCTTTGGATCTGATCCCTCTGTGATTGAGAGACAAACTTACCTCCCTATTTGTCACCCTTCTGAAGGATAACATTGAGATCCCGTCATACCAACCATGCCTTTTCATGAGGAGGTTTGAACTCAGGAATTATTCTTATTATTTCCCACCTATGCTCTTTTCTTGGCTTACTATAAACAAAGGTAGTGAAAAGTGAACCATTCCTTCCCTTTATTTGCCTAGTAACATTTAATATAAATCCAATTTGGTGAGCTACTAATGACTTCAACTTATAGCTCCTCTTCCCACCATAGTTTTAGTCTACCCATTATACCTTAAAGACTACAATACTGCCCTCCTCCGAAACTTAAGCTTTGCTGCAATTTTTCCAAAACTGATTGTTGCTACTTAGTTATAGTGATGAACATCAGCATAAGGCCATGCACCATTACCAGATGCCTTAAATATTGAATTATCAGGGTTTGCTCCAACCCCTGACAATTCCAACTTATCTAATTCATGGTTGTATGATGGCTTTAGGCAAGCCACTAGTGCCATTTTTCATTTCAGGGCCTATTATTTCTACTATAATTTCTTCATTACCATCACCTTTCTCAACATGCTTGTGGGCTTTGTTCATTCTCACTAACTCTTTTAGCTTTTCTCTTTTTGAAGATTTTGATGGTCTGCACACTAGCATCCATGGTTGTCTCCTTGGCACCATCCTCTTGTCCTAATTTGTGATCTCACTAATAACAAATTGCTCCCCTAAGCACCATTTCACCAATTGGGCTTGGCCTTCGCTACCAAGCTCAAGCTTATGAGTTCTTTTGAAAACTTGGGTTTTCCTTACAGCCAGGCCCATATTTCTTACTCAATTCTATTGTTGCCCCATTCTTTCACTCATAGTATTCTATATCAGCCTTTTACCAATTGTTATAGGCCTTATGGATTGTGAACTAATTTCATTGTCATCTAGGTCCTACTCATCCTCCACCACGTCCATGGGATGTTTATCTGCACGTGATTTTATTTCGGTAGGTTCTGCTATGCACTTAGTAGTTAGAGTCAAATTATCTACATGGGTTGCACTATAATGATAGGGTTATGTTGCCTAACTTCATGATCATTTACTAACTTAAACTAAGAGCATCTCATATTAGAACGAGTGCCAAGAATTCATTGTATTTCATCCTATTACATATTGGTCACTCGAGGATCCTATTATGTGAACTCCTGTTGATCATCATTTGCATAATGTGCTCCTTGTTCCTCTAAGAACTAAAAATGGTTTTTTGGAGATTTGAACGACCTTAGATTCTCATAACTATGCAACCAAGACCCATATTATAGTTTACCTAAATCTAGCATCTTTTGATATTTATCTTCCTATTGAGATGGGCAAACCTTTAAAACAAGCCCAATCTTGCCACAAAGAAAACAAAACTCTAGTAGCTTCTCATAACAGAAAGAAATCCATTCACTCTCCTAAATGCCTCTGTTATACCCACTTCCAAATTGGCTTCTATCATTCTAAAACCCTAATGGAAGTGGTTGTTTAACATTCTCCCAAACCTTGAGTTCATAATGAAACATCTATGAACCATTGGTTCTACCTCCACCATCTCAATAAATTCATCAAAACAAATACTTATGAGTCCAGTATTTTGCAGATTAATTTGATCTGATGGAAAATTATATATCTCTATCCAAAATGGGGTTCTATCAATATATACAAATTTCGATTAAGAGCAAAATTAAAAGACAGTTAAAAGATTACTTACCTTATACAAATTATATTTTGTTTATACCCTCTGTTTTTCTCTCAATTCAATTTTTCTATGCTCTCCCACTGTTTGTGTTTTTTCTCCAATTTATTTTTTCTTAGAAGACCATTCAAATTTAAAGAGAAGAACAACTATTATCTTAATCAGTCTTTGCATATCTCAACATTGCCGCCTCCTGCTCCCTTTTAGTCAATGAATGCCAACTTCTATTTCTTTGCATTGAATAATTGAATTAATAGCTTGAGGAGGTTTACTATTCATTTGAAGGATACTAAGATTAAAACTGTTGATTCACTGTTCATTTGGTCTTACAACTTTCATATTAATGTTCACTAAATCCAAAAACTTCATTCACAGAGTGCGTTTTTTGAAAAAAAATAATGAATATAAGAGTTTAAAATTCAATTTATTTAAAAAAAGAATTATATATAAAGATAAGGAAAAAAAAAACAAAGCAAATTTATTTAAAAAAAGATTTGCATATTACGTATGCAAAAGCAAGCCAATAAACTCTGGGCCTAGTGGTTGCATTTTTGGGTTCAATTTCTACGGTGCATGTTATTTGAGCTGTAATGTATTTAATATTTGAATTGTGATGTATTTAGCAGTCTATTTGTATGTAAATTGATTGTATTGTGACTTATATTAAATATATCTTATACTTGATCTGTAATTGGAAAAAAAAAAAAAAAAAAAGAGGACAACTGATCATATAAATGTGTCTATCTAAAACAGACTTGGTTATCTTAACTAACTTAAAATTTCAAAAAAACTATATCAGTCTAATTCAATTAAAGTAAATCACATAGGCTATATATATATGTGTGTGTAATAGATTAAGCCCAATAAAATAAATCAAGCCCAATAAGAAAATGTATAGATATTCCATAAAGAGGATTCACACCAACTCAATAACACTTTGTTTGGGAAAAAAATTAGGATGAGAAAGGAAAAAGTGAAAAAAGGAAATATGAAGAAAATAAAAGCAAAAGAAAGATAAATTCCTTTCCATACATTATTTCAAAATATATAGAATTGAAGAAAAAAAGGTGGAGAAAGTTATATTATCTTGTTTGGAAAATGATAGAAAATAAAAGAAAGGAAAGTCTTTTAAATTGAAATTATCATTTTACCATTCATATCATAACTTTTGCTACTGAGAGACTATTCACATTTTTTATAACATTAGTTATTATTGAATTGAAATCTATAACCTCATTAATTAATATTAACTTATAAGTTACTCATATATATATATATATATATATATATATATATATATATATATATATATATATATATATATATATATTTATATATATATTTTGTATCTGT